>JAHRHJ020003233.1:0-223112 GCA_019776745.2 Taxus chinensis
TTCATACAAACAATGTTTCCTATTATACTAACTTCATGCTCAAGAACTAACATAGACAGATGCAAGTGATTTTCTTGAATTTTGAAGAACATGGGATTATCCAAACACTAAAGAAGATAATCAAGCCTTATATCAACACGGTGTAATACATTTTAATAGGATATATAACTTTTCTTGTAATAATTTTTCTTATAGAACAAAAAAAACTTTACATTCTTGTCAAAGAGTACATTGTGCACACATTTGGGTACCTAAACATTTAAAACAATGCATTTTGAGCTAATTCAAAGTTTAAGAGTTTTTATCCAACCATTTATGAACGTAATCAAACCTTTTTCATTTATCTACTCAGAGATATCTTCTTTCAATTCAAATAAGTTGAAGAGAGGTGGACAATTAATAGTCAAGAACAATTTTTGAAAAATTCTGTAATGCAATTTTTCCTCCACACTCCATTAAACAACCCAAATATTTTTGCAATAGGTTAGGATTGTTCTCATAGAGATGTTTCATAACTTTTCAATTGTGGAATCTCTCAAAAAGACTAATAGTCCTTCATAAAAACCATAGATCAAGGTATATCTATGGTCAGAGTCTCGAGAGGGCATTAACTGTAATGTCTTTAACAAAAGTGATAAAAAATTCAAAATTCAAGGTTTTTTGTATTTATGTAACATCTCTACATCACTTAAAAAATATTTTCAAACATAATAAAATTCCTATCGAGTATGATTCACATAAAATGTAGTGAAATAAGACAAATTCTGACCTTGACAGATCTTTATGGACAATGAGAAAAGGACTTCAAGTTTGAAGCAAGCATTGGTTAACTTGGAGAGAATCATTATGAGGTTAAAAAATTAATTTTATGAACACCACTTTATTTGAGAGAAATATATAACTTCAATGACTTTATTTCATCCCAAGAGCTTAAAAACATCTCATAGTCACCTCAACAATACTGAGCATATTTAGTAAACTTAGATGATTCATATGCCACACACTTTACATCAAGACAACTCTTCATCCTCGTGAGAACACTATCATATTATTTTCTCAAGAATATTCTTCAAACTAAATAATTAAACACACTCTTGAAGGTTGTTCCAAGCTTGACACAAGCCAGACTTAATGGTTGTATTAGTAAATGCTCTCAAAGATACAAGAAACACTCCTTTACAAGAATTTTGATTGAAAAGTTTCATTATTCGGGGTTTGAACACCATTTAATAGGAGATATCAAACATGGAACAAGTTTCCAGAAAGCTCCAAATTCTTGTATAAACTTGAAGATTCCTTTTGAAGAGAAAAATTGACAAACTCATGGAAGCTATCCCTTGAGAAGAGAAGACATTAGAAGCACTGGTTGGGATTAGAGACTTGAACATAAAATATAACCAAATAAGTATGAAAAAAAATCAGAAAATCTCCAATAAATATTTCCAAGGCTCAAACTAGTCATTTGAGATCAAGATTTACCTTTTTCTCCTTTCTATTCACAAAACAGTCTAGGAGAGAGAAACATTACTCAACTAAAATGCTCATATCTTTTCAACGACAAGTCCAAATGAATTGAATTTTTTTTTAGTATTTCATGCTTGGAATCCTTTTTAAAAATCCAGTATATTATTTATATGAAGCATACATTATATTTTTTCATGATTGCTAAGAAATGAGGAAGCTCAAAATGAGCTTTTCAATAGACCACTTTTGCAAAAACTTACAAAAATTACCCAATTGACCTATTGACGACCTAAAATTTTAAATGAAATACAAGGGAACCTTCCTCCATCATCTAACATGATATTTTTGACTTGAATAGCTCTGAAATTTTCCATACCATCTCATTTGCATATAATAACATTACCTATTCTCAAGACCAAATTCTTTGCAATATAGAAACATGACTCCTGGAGTTGAGCTGCACCTAACATGTTATAAAACATGCTATAAAAAATCTACCAAATATTCTCCCATGATTTATCTGACCTTCTCATTCCTATCACACCTCATTAGACACCTGAAAGGGCACTAATAATCAACCTTCAAGTCCCTACCTTCATAAAACTAGATGAAATCATATTGAACCTTTAATAACAACCTGATATACCTCTTCTTAAACTCTACCTTTTCCATGAATTCCTTGTACATCAATGACAACCACCACCAATGCAATAGGGTGCAACAAGTACAGGAGTTATTCAGAGTTATTATGGAACTGTTGGGTTTTAAAATGGTACTTTAATCAAATCCATAGTCAAGGGATAGAAATTCCCTCCTCTTTATGGGGGAGGTTCCTTTCTTGAAAGTAGTCAGCAAAGCTTATATACAAATGTTCAACTTTCATCTTAAGGATGGACTTCTGACATCTTGAAATGCTTTTTTACCAAAGGAGCTTATCAATACAAACAAATGGAAGAAATTGAAGAAAGGAAAGAGCATAATATAACAGTACTTTCAAGAAATATAGATAACAGATTATAACCGTAAATGTACTGAGAAAAGGTGATACAAAACATAATCATTCACATTCACAACATAAGATTATATTCCATAGACACAAATTTCTAGAAATCATATCAATAAGAACAAAAAGTTTCTTATTATAGAAGATAAATGATCCAAAGATTTCACGTAAGCAAGAAGAGAAAATAGATGAAGATAGAGAGAAAGGGGAAATTCTTTTGTATTGATTGTTTTCGATTCTATTTACACTTCAAAAGTATCAGATTCCAACATTTGTAATGAGTGAAGCTCTTACATTTATATATGAAGCAAAGAGAGGAGAAGAAGAGAAGGAAAAAAATATGATTTGGAAGCTCAACCACCAACCATCAATGCCCCTGAAAATCCACCTACAATCTGTCAAATCTAGTTATGCATGTCTTTAGTGTGCTGAAGAAGGAAGGATGGAAGATCATATCAAATTTTATCTACTTGAAGCAGTCTGATCACACATTAATGGAAGCAAAGATATTTTCCAGATTTTTACCCAAATCAAGATATCTGGTAAGTTCTTTATGTCTATTTGGCATGTTGGGGAAGGAAGTATGGAAGATCATATTAGATCTGGGTAGTTGAAGCAATCGGATCCCATATTAATTACTTGACAGACATTTTCTAGATTTCCAACAATCAAACCCTGCTGAAAACATTATTTTATGCTTTCATGGCATAGAGGAGACTAAGATCTTTCCAACAGTATTAAATTTGTTGAATTTCAAGCATTGTAGTGAAATTTATGCTCATTTTAATATTTGAATCGAATCCGTACAAAAATGGTGAAAATGCAATTTTCCCAAAATGGATCCGTGGGACCAAAATTGAAATTGCACCTTTTGCACAAAAATTACAAAAGTGTAAAAGTTCCTTGCAGCCCTACAAACCCGTAACTTCACATTTGATATAGGTCTGACACGTGGCTTTACCTGAGTGGTAACGGAGTCGTGACTTACTTTATAATTTTACTTCTTTTGGAAACAATTCTCAAAATATCAAAGTTCTCCATCGACCCGCTTTCCCACTTTGACTTTGGATGTGGGCTCAAGGTTTAAATTTTTTCCATGGCATGAGTAGGGCCACAGCTCACTTTATCACTTTATGCCTTTTATGAAAACAAGGCTCAAAATCTCAAAGTGTCCCGACAACTTGCCTGTCTTCTTTGATTTTTGATGTGGGATCAACATTTGACCTTTTTCCATACGCCAATGGGGTCGCACTTTTCTTTTATGATTTATTCCTTTTATGAAATAAATTTAAAAAATCCAAAGTGCTCTGGCGATCCACCTTCCCGCTATGACCTGAAACATGGCCACGTGTCCCTTTGTGGGTCTATTCTATATTTTTGTGTTTTGACTAAGTCCCTCTGTTTGGTGGGGCCATATGTCTGACCTTGGACACGTGGAGGCTCAATACACATTTGGGACCAGCCTTTGGATTATCGCCTTTGAAGTTGTGTTGAGATGAAATGTGGAGGCTTCCACGCTTCCACAAACCCTTATATACTTAGCCAATTCAACAATCAGCTCTGCCCCTTCTTTGAATCTGAGACACGTGGAAAACTGGCACTCGTTTCAGGGACTGCATTTGGCTTCAACCCTTGAAGGTGCACTATTGAGACACTTGGATACTTCCGCCAGTTATTTTATACTTAGCCAATTTGGGCCTGCTACCCATTTGACTTCTGTTGGACCCTAGACACGTGGAGGGCTGATGCTAGTTCATGGTCTCTCTTTGGGCTGCACCTTTCAAGTTGTGCCAATGAGGCACATAGAGAGTTCAAGCATGTTTGGGGTCTATCTTTTCAGTCTCACATCTGAAGTTGCACTGATAAGGCACGTGGAGGCTTCTGTCGGCCCTCTTATACTTAATCGATTAAATGGACGGGTCTGTCCCTTTTTCATACCTTGGACACATGGAACGTTGGCACTAGTTCAGGGTCTCTCTTTGGGCCGCACCTTTGAAGTTGCACCAACAAGACACGTGGTGAGTCTGTGCTCACTTAGGATCCTGTTTTGAACTTGGCCTTTAGAGGTGCGCCATTGGGACATGTGGAGGCTTTTGCTGGCTCTTTATACTTAGCTGATTCAGGCCAATCAAGTTCCTTTAGGGCCACGAAGCCAATTTGACACTTTTACAAAAATTAAAAAAATGATAAGTTCACAAAATAATCCGCCACACCGCATCCAATTAAATATGCCCATGTAATTATGGATTCCAGAAAAGAAATTCACAGGGAAGAAACGCCCGTCATTCACGACTGTAGAAAAAATACAGAGAGGGAAAACTCCACCATTTATGCCTGAATAACAAATTGATCCTCGTGCAAAGAATATATTTAAACAATACTAGGCTTTATGTGATCCACGACCATAGAGAAAGGATTACAAAATTGTATTCGAATGAAGGAAACAATTTTTTAAGCATCCAGATGGGAAGATAGAAATTTTATCAAACCATGCGGAGTACAAGATTTTAAGAGGGTGAGATTGCAAATGAGCAACAATTTCTTCAAAGCATGAATTTTTTCTATCTCTCTAGACTTCTCACTCTTCCCAAACATCTCTCAAAGGTGCCAACTCAAATTTTTTTAAAGCTTGACTTAAAAAAAATGAGCGAGATTTTGAGGGTGACAATAGCTAGCTCTTTCTGGGGATGACTTGGCTTGGACAGAGGAATGAGGAAAGATCAAGAACTCAAGAAAAACTTTGGGAAAGTAGACATGTGCCTTATCCATTGGGAAAAGAGAGTCAAAGGTAAAACCAATATAGAAGACAACACACGCGGAAGGAAAACAAACCAAAAAGGAAAAAAAAAAAACACCGCACACAATATATACAAAAAGACTGTCTAATCACCTAGGACTTGAACAACTTCAGATACTACCCACTATAAGGAAGTGGGAGAGAGGATACATCCATATAATCCAAGTAGAAATAATTTTCTCCAGCAAAGTGTCTGATTTTGAAAGGAACAAGCCAAAGAGAATCAAACTTACCATGACTTCCTTGAGGTTCATGTCTTTTTTCCCATAGCAAAACAATGTCTCCCACTTGAAAATCCCTGGGCCTAGCCTTCTTATCAAAAAAATATTTCACCTTCAGTTGATGAGCTGAGATCCCATAAAAAACCTACATCTTGTCTTCATCTAGCTTCTGAAGATACATGATCCTCTTATCTAAGGAACTGATGAAACTTGAATCCTTAATAGCCTTCATTAAGTGCAAGGCTGGTAATTCCACTATTACTAGCAGGTAAGCTTCAACACCATACACCACCTGAAATGGAGGAATCCCAATTGCTATTTTGGGTGTAATTCTATCTTCTCAAAGAGCATCATAAAGATTCTTGTGCCAATTCCTTTGAGATTCATTGAAAAGCTTCCAAACGATGGTTACCAGATTCTTATTTGTTGATTCTTCTTGTCCATTTCCTTGAGGATAATAATATGAATAATGAACAAGGGAAATTCCATAGCCATAGAAGAAATCCATCATCTTAGAAGAATAAAAATTGGAAGAATTATCAGTCACAATCTTTTTTGGTACCCCAAACCTTATCAAGATGTTCTCTTTGATAAAATTACACACCACCTCAGAAGTAGTGCTTTTGAATGGGATATCCTCTACCCACTTTGTGAAGTAATCTGCAGTAGTTAGTACGTGAGTATGTCTAGCATTGGAAGGTGGGTTAAGAGTCCCAATGAAATCCAATCCCAACTGTTGAAAAGGATCATCAATCACTAATAGTTTGAGTGGTAAAACAACCAACTTAGGTTTCCCAACAAAACTCTGATAGGCTTCACACTTACCTACCCATTTTGACGCATCCATGAACAATGTAGACCAATAGTACCCTGCACGAAGGATCTTATGGGTAGTGACAGAAAAAGAGAAATGACCTATACAAGCTTGATCATGAAAATCTGAAAAAAAAATCTTCTGTTGCTCTTTGTCCACACATTTAAGTAATCTTTCATCAATGCCTTGCTTGAACAAATCATTTTCCGATAATACATATAGTTCAAACCTTAGCTTAATAGATATCTTTTCCTTGACACTCAAATGGGATGGAAACTCTCCATAAGTAAGAAAATGTGCAATATCAGCATACCACTCATTTTTTGAACTGAGGAAGAGAATAATAGGAACATCAACTACTTTTTTGGACAATTTTTCATCAGCCCCTTTAACGATAAGATCACACAATCCTGATACCCCGAACTAGCTTAGTTGGCTTGATATCAAGGTCATATTATTGGACCTTTACTACCTAATTTCCTCTCTCAGTTCCAAAATCCTATTGTGTAAGAATAGACTTGATGGTTATATCAGGTACAAGCATAATAGAGTGAGAATTAAGAATATAAAAATGAAACTTCTTGACAACTTTGACCACTAGAAAAGCATGTTTCTTCATCAAAGTATATTTTGATTAATGATCTTTCAAAACATAGCTCATGAAGGAAATTGGAAGTTCATGATTCTTATAATTTTCTTGAGTTAGCACAGCAGCCAAGGTATTCTCTGTAGCATAGCAATAGATAGTAAAATCCTTGCTGAAATCAAGACATGGTAAGATGGGAGTTTTAGTAATGGATTTCTTGATATCTTCAAATGCTTCCTTACCTTCAGAAGACCAAACAAAGGTTTTATTTCCTTTCATCATTTGAACAATTATCATATTCAGTTCTGTAAAATCTAGAATGAATCTCCTCAAGAAATTTATCTTTCCAAAGAAAGAGTGAACACCCTTTTTGCTTGTGGGAAGAGGAATCTGTTGGAATGCTTGAAATCTGATTGGATATATCTTGATACCTTCTTTGGAAACAATATTCCCCAGCAACTTGCCTTCAATAACACAAAATAAAGACTTCTTAGGATTGAGATAAACTCCATGTTCTCTGCATTTTTGAATAACTGTTTCTAGATGCTGAAGATGATCTGCCCTTGTTTTGGAAAAATAGGTCAAATCATCAAGGTACACAACAACTTTCCCTTTAGGATTCCAAAAGCTAAATCCATTTCCCTCTGAAAAGTTGCACCATCATTGATAAGACAAAATGACATTCTCTTGTAGGAAAAGGTGCCCCAAGGGGTAGTAAAAGTAGTCTTTTGTTGATCTGGGGTACTGACTTCCACTTGATTATATCCAGATAATCCATATAGCATTGACAACATCTCAGAGCCTGAGACATCTTGAAAAACATGATCCATCATGGGGATTAGATATTTGTCTTGTAGAGAGGCCTCATTCAAATTCCTGAAATCCACACAGATGTGAATCTCACTATTCTTCTTTTTGACAGGTACAATTTTGGCAATCCAAGTTGAATGATTTATAGGGAAAATAATCTTAGCTTTTAGTAACTTCTGGATCTCTTGAAAATAGGATTATCAACCTTAGGATTATATTTCCTTTGCTTCGACTTGAAAGGTTTGATCCCAGGTCTCAGAGGGATATAATGCTACATTTCCTTTGGTTGAAAATCCTTAAGATCTTCATATGAATAGGAAATAACATTGAAATACATTTTTCATAGGCTTATTGCTTTATTTTTCTATTCTTGAGTGGAGAATTTTCCAATATTCACCACCCTGGGTTCATCATTGCTTACAGTATTGACCTTCTCATACTCAGCAGACTGTCAAGTCCCTTGAGAAGCTTCAGATTTGAGGAAGCTATCATAATTGTCAAACTGATCTTCTAGGATCACCAGTCCTTTGGGAATCTTGTTACCCTTCAACTTAATACAACCATCTGGATCCAACTCTTCCTTTATATCTTTCTCATAGGAGGGAACATATTCTCTAGGTAGAGTTTCACTTCATTCAAAATATAATTGATTGAAGTTATCTTTAAGCTCCAAGAAAGAGAGAAAGTGTTGATAATCATTGAAAACCTACCAGTTGCTTGCATTATCTGGCACACTAGGCCTATGAATCATTTCAATGGTAAAGTTCTCTTGAGATAAATATGGATGAGGAATCAACAAAGATCCTGAGACAACTAGAGAATCAACTCTAGTATTCTTTTCTCTTGGCATTACTTCAATTGAGAAAGCATCAAGGAATTCAATGGAATCCCAAACAAAATTTCTATAATGTTTCAATCTCATATTCTTGACTTGGTAAAGATCCCTTACTTGTTTCACAATCAACTCTACATCTCCATGAGCACAAAGATTCTTTACTCCTATTTATTTTTCCATTCTGAACCCAAGGATGAGAGCCTCATACTCGGTTGTATTATTTGTATTTTAAAAATGAAGCTTGAAATAAAATGCATGAATCTTCCCTTCTGGAGAGATTAACACCACAACAGCTCCAGAACTAGCTGAAGAGCAACTTCCATCAAAATCCAAAGACCAAATGCCATCAGGATCATGAATCACTCCCTTAGGAATACTTTCCTCATCCTATGACATGATCATATAGTTTCCATGCTCTATATCTTCATAGAGTATTTGTGCTTTTGGATCATCAATATTTTGCACAATATACTCAATTTTCTTTTCTGGTAACAAATTTCTTATTTTTCCATTGACCGGAATCAAATCATGTGACCAATCCATCTAAATTTCACCTCCTACCTTTTTACAGAGATTCCTATGCAACAACATACCATATGAGGGAGGAATATCAACTACCAAAATAGTGTCTAAGACCCTTTTCTCTGGAAAAGTAGCGAAGGCTACTTGTACATCTTTAATTCTTCCAACCAAAGGCACTTCTCTACTCTCCATAGAATAGGAGGAACCAAAGGCATGTGTTAGAGTCAAGACCATAGCATGAGCTACTTTTGCAGACATTACATTGTCTGATACTCCTAATTCTATAAAACAATTACTGAGTTTATGGCCATCTATGAGGAGAGTCACATAGAATGGTTCAATTTTTTCATTAGGGAAAGTGACTACAACCACAAATCTTGGATGAGGTGAGGAAGAGGGAGTGGAAAAAAGACTGTTAGAAGTATTGGATTTGGCTTTGGGTTTGGAATTGAAATTTTTTACCATTTTAGCAAAGGATTTTTGATGGGTTTGGTAAAAATCTGCCTCTGAAATTTTGATTTTGGTCTTTTCAAGGTGATCGATGATATCAAAAGACCCAGAGCTAGATGGGGAATAACTACTAGGAATAGGAGAAACTTTTGATTTATCAAATTTAGGAATTGAAGGATAAGAAGTTTTGGAAATAGAGGTAGAAGGAGGAGGATTAGCATTACTCACCTTTTGCATGGAGGCTGTGGGAATAGGAGCTCCTATTCTTGCAACCATTGGAATAGTTATGGGAAACTACTTGGATTTCTTAGCAGGATGCACCAGTTTTTCTTTTTTGTTCATTTTTTCCCGAGTCATAACAACATATGAATCACTATTCATCTCTGCCACTCTTTCATCATATTCATCTTCATCATCCATACCTTCAGTGGTGAGGAAATAAACTTGATATCCACCAAGCTCTTCCAGTTCTTCATCAACCTCTTCTTATGGGTATTCAAATTATTCATTAAACTGCTCATCATCAAGGTCTTGAACTTCACAAGTTGCATTGACTGGAACCTTGATAGGTTGGCCTTCAATAACTAATTTATTCTGAGAAGGAGGTAACCGATTCCTAGGATGAAAATTCCTTCTTGGAATATCTTTATAAGGAGTATGCTGAGCCAAATTATTTTTGATGGCACTGAGATCATTTGCCAACTTCTACACTAACTGATCTAAATTGGCTCTAGGAGAGGAAGAGGAGGATGCTTTAGACTTGGAGGGTTCTCTTTTCAATTTACCAGACATGATTAAATCATCCTCAACCTCAATAGCCAAATGCTGATCAGCATTCAGAGTTGCAAGGTTACCTCTCCTTGGTGCATAGCTTACTTCAGGTAACTGAGCATTGAGGAAGAAACATTTTTTGATTTGATCTACAGGATGAGTGTTCTGTGGAATTTTATGAATGAGCTTGTTGAATTTGGCCAGAAATTCTGTCATGGGCTCATGTGGTTCCTTCTTGATATGAGAAAGTTTTTCCAAGAGAGCATGGAAATATTCAATAGGTTTGAAACATTGTTCAAACTAAGTTATCAAGGTGGTCCAACAAGTAATTGACCCATCAAGAAGATGATAGAACCCATCAGCAGTATTATCATGCAATGTTTCTACAAAGATCCTGACAGAAACATCTTCATGCTCAATCCCAAGAATCCCACATGCAATACTGAAGGCTGCAATGTGTTCATCTGGGTGTACCTTCCCATCAGCTCAGAATTTAGGAAAAACTTTTCTAATACTCCTAGGTAACTCATGCAATGGTTGAGGAATAGCAACATGCCCAATCCGTTGTCCCCAAGGTAGAGGTGTTTCCATCTATGGGAATATTGTCTAAAGGAGAACTAAAATACTAGCAAATATTAGAGCAAGAAGATTAGTGCTGAGTTATTATGGAGGAATGCTATTCTTGGGATTTCTATATTTGACAGGAGGTGTGCTTGCATAACGAGTTCCTCTGTTCCTTCTTGCTGGAAGAAGAGAGAAGTTTTTTTGCTCCAGAAGTTGAAAATGAGAATCTTTAACCCTGAGAGCTTTCTTCCCACGTGTATATCATAGAGTCGCCAGATCAAAAATGATCTCCAAGTTGTTCTTTTCTAAAGGCATATGTTTGAAACGAAATCCCCAATAGAATTTCCCCAACGGAGTCACCAAAAATTGTTAGGTTTTAAAATGGTACTTTAATCAAAACCACAGTCAGGGGACAACAAGTCTCTCCTCTTTATGGGAGAGGTTCCCTTATTGAAAGAAGGCAGCAAATCTTATATACAAATGTGCAACTTTCATCTTATGCTAGAATTCTGACATCTTGAAATGACTTTTTACTAAAGGAGCTTATCATTACAAACAAATGGAAGAAATGAAAGAAAGGAAAGAGTAGAATATAATAGTACTTTCAGGAAATATAGATAGTAAAATATAACCCTATACATACTGAGAAAAGGTGATATAGAACATAATCATTCACATTCACAACATAAGATATCATTCCATAGACACAAAGTTCTAGAAATCATATCAATAAGAACACAAATTTTCTTATTACAGAAGATAAATGATCCAAATATTTGAGGTAAGCAAGAAGATACAATAGATGAAGATAGAGAGAAAGGGGAAATTCTTCTATATTGATTACTTTCGATTCTATTTACACTTCAAAAGTATCAGAGTCCAACATTTGCAATGAGCCAAGCTCTTACGTTTATATATGAAGCGAAGAGAGGAGAAGAAGAGAAGGAAAGAAATCTGATTTGGAAGCTCAACCACCAACCATCAATGCCCCTGCAAATCCACCTACAATCTATCAAATCCGGTTCTGCATGTCTTTGGCGTGCTGAAGAAAGAAGGATGGAAGATCAGATAAAATTTGATATAGTTGAAGCAGTTTGATCACACATTAATGGCACAAAATACATTTTCTATATTTTCACCCAAATCAAGATATCTAGTTAGTTCTCCATGTCTATTTGGCGTGTTGGAGAATGAAGTATAGAATATTGGATCATATCTGGGTAGTTGAAGCAATCGGATCCCGTATTAATGGCCTGAAAGAATTTTTCCAAATTTCCAACAATCAAAGCCTACTGAAAACAATATTTTATGCTTCCATGGTGTAGAGGAGACCAAGATCTTTCCAACAATATAAAATTTGTCAAATTTCAAGCATTGGACCAAAATTTATGCTCATTTGAATATTTGAATCGAATTCATATAGAAATGGAGAAAATGAAATTTTCACAAAATGGATCCACAGTCCCGAAAAATGAAATTGTGCCTTTTGCAAAGAAATTAAAAAAGTGTAAAAGTTCCCCACAGCCCCGCAAACCTACAACTTTGCATTTGATATAGGTCTAACATGTGGCTTTACCTGAGTGGTAACGAAGTAACGGCTTACTTTATAATTTTACTTCTTTTGGAAATAAGGCTCAAAACCTCAAAGTTCTCCACCGACCCGCTTCCCCACTTTGATTTTTGATGCAAACCCAAGCTTTGAATTTTTCCCGTGGCATGAGCGGGGCCGCGGTTCACTTTATCACTTTACGCCTTTTATGGAAACAAGGCTCAAAATCTCAAAGTGTCCCGATAACTTGCATGTCTGCTTTGATTTTTGATGTGGGCTCAACATTTGACCTTTTTCCGTGCGCCGACAGGGTCGCACTTTTCTTTTATGAATTATTCCTTTTACAAAATAAATTGAAAAACTCCAAATTTCTCTGGCGATCTGCCTTCCTTATGTGACTTGAAACATGGCCACATGTCCCTTTGCGGGCCTATTCTATATTTTTGTGTTTTGACTAAGTCCCTCTATTTTGTGGGGCCATATGTCTGACCTTTGACATGTGGAGGCTCAACACACATTTGGGACCAGCCTTTGGATTATTGCCTTTGAAGTTGCGCTAAGCAGAAATGTGGAGGCTTCCACAAACCCTTCTATACTTAGCCAATTCAACGGTCAGATCTCCCCCTTCTTTGAATCTGAGACACGTGGAAAGCTGACATTCGTTTGGGGGACCGCATTTGGCTTTGACCCTTGAAGGTGCATTGTTGAGACATGTGGATACTTCCACTGGTTCTTTTATACTTAGCCGATTCGGGCCTACTTCCCATTTGACTTCTGTTAGACCCTAGACACGTGGAGGGTTAGCGCTAGTTCAAGGTATCTATTTGGGCCACGCCTTTGAATTTGCACTGATGAGGCACGTGGAGAGATGGCACATGTTTGGGGTCTATCTTTTGGGTCTCACTTCTAAAGTTATGCTGATGAGGCACGTGGAGGATTCTTCCGGCCCTCTTATACTTAGTCGATTAAATGGCTGGATTTGTCCCTTTTTCAGACCTCGGACACGTGGAGGGCCGGTGCTAGTTCAGGGTCTCTATTTAGGCTGTGCATTTGAAGTTGCAGCGACGAGACACGTGGTGAGTCTGCACTCACTTAGGATCCTTCTTTGAGCTTTACCTTTGGAGTTGCATCATTGGGACGTGTGGAGGCTTCCACCGGCTCTTTATACTCAGCTGATTCAGGCCAATAAGGATCCTTCAGGGGAATGAAGCCAATTTGACACTTTTGCAAAAATAAAAAAATGATAATTTCACAAAATAATCTGCCACACTACGTCGAATTAATGATTTCCACGTTGCTTGAAATAAAATTACTCAAGAAGCAGCTAAGTGTAATCCTTTGCTATGAAGGATTTGGGGTGCAGCCAAAAAAATCCTTGGTATGAGGATATCTTGGGATAGGAAAGAACGGAAGCTGACTTTATCTCAGGAAGAGTACATTAAGAAGGTCTTGGAGAGGTTTAATATGCAGGATGCTAAACCGGTTGGGACTCCTTTGGCAGGCCATTTCAAGTTATCAAAGGAGCAATGTCCCAAGACACAGCAGGAGAGGAACCAAATGTCCAAGGTACCTTACTCATTAGCAGTTGGCAGTTTGATGTATGCTCATGGTGTGCACTCAGGCCTGATATTGCCCATGCAGTGTGAGCTAGTGAGTAGATTTATGAGTGATCCAGGTAAAAAGCATTGGCAAGATAGTAAAGTGGATCCTTCGGTATTTGAGAGGGACCATGGGGACAGTTTTGTGCTATAGTGGATCAGACAACACTTTAAGTGTGTTTATGTAGATTCAGACATGGTTGGAGATGTAGACAGCAGGAAGAGCACGACAGGTTATATTTACACTGTAGGTGGGACAGCAGTGATGCTGGATTTCACGACTACAGAAGCTGGTGCCTTTGTCAACCACAGAGACTAAGTATGTTGCTGCCACAAAGGCAAGCAAAGAATTAATTTGGTTACAACAATTGCTTGAGGAGTTGGGGCATAAGCAGGAGGAATGTAAGTTGCATAGTGATAGTCAGAGTGCTATACACCTAGCTAAGAACTTTGCTTTCCACTCTAGGACAAAGCATATACAGTTAAGGTATCATTTCATTAGGACAGCTTTGGAGGAAGAGAAGTTGAAGTTGAAGAAGATTCATACTAGTCAAAATCCTGCAGACATGATGACCAAGGTGGTCACAAGGGAAAAACTAAAGTTGTGTTTAGCTTTGGTTGGTTTTTCACAGAAACTAGTGAAGGGTTGAGAAGCTTGCTCAGAGGAAAACTAGTCTCCAAGTGGGAGATTGTTAGGTTGTGGAGCTTGTTTTCATGTGTGAAAGTGTTGAAGACTGTACACTAAGAGTACTGTACACTTTTCATGTATCCTTGCTGGGGTTTGGGGGTGCAGCCCCCGAAAAAAAAAAATTTAGGCATAAATTTTTTGTCCTCGAAAAATTGCACCCGAAATATCGGGAAACGTGCTTTTTCTCATATGGGAGCGAGTGTTTTTGACCCATAGGTTTATGGGACGGGTTTTGGCCCATGGTTTTGATACCCACGGTTTTGTAAAACTGCTTAAGCAGATTGTCTATTTATATGGTCTTATGCATATGATAGATGTACAAGCAATGATGTAACATTGCAGATGTGTTTTTGAATTCGGGTGTGAATTCTGTAGAATTTGTTGAGCATAGCTCCAAATGGATCTGGGTATTGTATTGAGAGAGCAGTGGCTTGTAATAAAATCTGAGCAAGTGATTCTTGGTGGACGTAGCCCAAATTGGGTGAACCACGTTAAATACTATCTCTCTGTGTTGTGTTATTATTATTCTACAATTTTATTTGAGACCTGTAACAATTTCTGCATATTAGTTTCTACTGTTGCGATTCTGTGAGGGATTATTCCACATATTTTATCCCTTATTTCCTAACATAAATATCATCATAACATAAGGATCTAACAATGATCCTAGCACTCCTTTTATAAGCAAGGAGGCACAAAATTCAAAATCCCTATGAGAGGGAAATTATTAAATAAAAGAAGTTTATTTCCCCTAGGTGTAACCGTCCCCTTTTAAAAAGGGTGATTTTAATATTTAAAAGCCTACCTAAATATTAGGTCTTAATTAACTTCCTTTTTTTAATTTGCATTTTGAGAGTTTAATTAAACAATTACTTACTACATAAATGCTCTAAATAATTAAATAAATATTGCTTTATAGATGTCAAATGATTAAAATCACTCTCCAAGCAATATTATAAAATTATTTAATATAATTTTCCCCTTGCAACATCCCTAAAGCCCACGAGGGAATCGATAGGCTAAGGGTCTTAAAAAATGGGGACATTACATATTGCTTACAGCTGGTTACTTGCTGCAAAATTGCCTGGATTATGGTCCATGAGCTACGCAATTAAAGTAATACCAACAAATAGATATGTAAGAAATATAACTGACAAAATGCTTACACGGGAGCCTCACCGATAATCCTGAGCCAAGATTTATCTCATGACTGCCTAGGTTTGCAGCCGTGTAGAAAATCTAGCCAACAAGCATGCTAATTGTAATCACCACAGGCCGTGTCAAAATCTTTAGACAATAATTAAGCCCATTGTCACAATCCAGCCTATTTATTGTCTTTCCACGCAACATCCCGAATTGTTCTGGAAAGAGGTGTAGATATCTAATCTGATCTAATACAAAGAATCCATGAAATAGCTACACAGACAATAATTGAAATCAACAACTCTATATTATATTTTTTATTATTATCTGATTCACTATTTCAATACACTCCATTATATAGGAGATGTAAAATAACAATCCTTACAACAACATTTGTCTTCATATACAACCATACACCCATATGGTTTCAACCTCTCACCAATATAATAATAAAACAATACTAATTGTTTTATTATTCTAACTTACTAACTTACCACATACTAACCACATTTTACATTTACTATTTACATTTACATAGTAAATGTACTTTCACTAATTTACCATAATAATAATTACACATGTAATTATTATTCACCCATACGTACAAATGGAGCACTAACTATATATTTCCTAACATTCCCCCCCTTAGTGCGAACATGGGGAAAACCTGCCTTATACTTGCACCTGCTCATGATCTGATGATTTTACAGGATGATCATAAGACCTAATAGATGGTTTTTCATAGGGTTGACCATAAACCAAAAATGATGGTTTCTGTAACTGGTTTACCATAAACCAAAAAGGGTGATGGTTTTGCATAGGGTTTACCAACAACTGAAAATGATGGTTTTACAAGTGGTGTACCACAAACCACCAAAGGGTGATGGTTTTTGCAACTGGTTTACCAACAACCAAGAATGGTGGTTTTGCCTATTCCTTCTACTAACAAACCAAAAATGAAGGTTTTCAAGTGGTTTACCTACAACCACATCATGATATGCCAAGTATTATTCTCTCCCTCATCACATCTCACTGCAGGGAATAACATAGGAAATTCTACTGAAATCTGTTGCTCATACATAAATACCAAAAAGCTAGACATACTAGAAATGGAACATTGGATATCATGTTCCCCCCCTCAATGTGAAATTTCCACTTATTTGAAAACAGAAGGATCACTGCAACACTCTTCTGAAGCAAATATAACAACTGAAAATCAAATGATCCACTACACATGGTCACCATTGCTGATACGGCCCCATCGTTGGCGACTGACGAGAGGTCGTTGAATGACCTCTAACCTCCTGTGCCTCCTTCCTCCAAGAAATTCACTTAGTATAGAAATTCTTCCTAATTATAGTCAATTTCATTTGTTATTTGTTCATCTCTAGTTTCCCATTCTACAATTTTGCTTACATCTGTAGGTGCTTTTTCAGTTTCCATCTACTATCCTCCATAAGTTTTTATTCATTAACTGCATCTGAATTTTTACTCTCCATGTATGGAATTTCAACACATTAAATTTATCTAATGGTGTATCCATTTTTTTGAATCTAAATATCCAAAAAAAATTGAATGCAGATTTGAATTACCTCTGATTCTTTGATTTCTTCAAAAAACAACAGTGATCAATGTGCTGTATATTAAATTGCACGTTTCTCCCAAACTAAGAACTGGGTTTTGCTGAAATTTCTACTGTAGCTTTCTGTATAACAGATCGTTCCACACAGACAAAATTTTGGAGAAACCCAGATCACGAAACAAAAGTTATGAAGATCATCTTCGAGACAGATTTAACCTACTCTGGTACCAAATGTAGAAATTACTCTGATCTAATACAAAGAATCCATGAAATAGCTACACAGACAATAATTGAAATCAACAACTCTATATTATACTTTTATATTAATTATTGATTCACTATTTCAATACACTCCATTATATAGGAGATGTAAAATAACAATCCTCACAACAACATTTTGTCTTCATATACAACCATACACCCATATGGTTTCAACCTCTCACCAATATAATAATAAAACAATACTAATTGTTTTATTATTCTAACTTACTAACTTACCACATACTAACCACATTTTACATTTATTATTTACATTTACATAGTAAATGTACTTTCACTAATTTACCTTAATAATAATTACACATGTAATTATTATTCACCCATACATACAAATGAAGCACTAAGATATATTTCCTAACATTGACATTCGATGTTACCATATCTCTGAATCAACATGCCACCTCCAGAATCTATTATGAGCAACTTGCTCCTATACATAATAATCCCATGAGTGGAAATGTTACCTCTCTATTCCTAAAGTTTGATCACATTGGACTATAAGATCCAACATCTGTTGGAATTAGAGTGCATAAGGTACCACTTTAACTGACCCCTTTCACTTACAAGTTGTCGAGCCATGTATTGATGTTTTGAGAAATGGTAACACCAAATACAAAGATGTTGGTTTTACTGAAGCATAAGGAACATTGTTATGCAGCTCATGCTATCATGTGATGAAGTCAGTGATTGATATCTTTCATCATTTTACAGTGTCCATCCATGTGTATACTAAGAATGGTTTTGGAACATGCTGGAATCTTAACCTCTAAACACATGAGATAATATCGAGTTCATAATCGAGAATATCAACTTCTTGTATTTTCAGATGTAACTCGGTGAATCTTCACCTAAGGATGTCCAATCTTGACTCAGCGATAGTGAACAATGCTTCATAGTATCACACTGTGACTATCCCACTTTAAGTTTACATGAGTGTACCCCATCACTGAATACAGAATTTTAATCTGACTATCAATCAAATACGATATACGACCACTCTTCCTCACATGTATGCCTCCATATTCATTTCTGATACACTTGACAATGATACAGAGTTCATTGTCTCATATGAAATGATGTCCATGTCACTAAAATTGTCAAAGATAAGGAACGGTTATTTCCAATTTTGCGGAACATTATTTACAAACTACATATAGGAGTCATGTATACAAACCATATAACAAACAAGTGGAATATATGAAAATACCCTTGACTTAAAAAAATCATAGAAGCTTGGAATACGATTATAGAAATGTTTCCCTCTAATTTTCTCATGAAGATCAGCTCACCTGCTCCCATAAGAGGCTTGTTGTAACATGCTTCTATGGATATATAATACCACAACTCAGAATTTATTATCCGTGAAATCAAGTCATTATTCAAGAGAATCCCATATAACAATATATAGGTCTTCAATACCATACTAATCCTTCATAAAATGAAATTTTCCACCCTCACCTGTATATCTTGGGTACCAGTACACTTCTTCTGCGCTAATTTGTATGCCAAAATATTCTGATAGTACATCTTCCTATCTGATAATTTGATCAAATACCATAGTGTTGATTTTGATTTCAATTACATAAGAACAACTCCTGCAAGAGATGTCATGAACCTATTGCAAAGTGGGAATAATTTTTACGTTGGTTGCTTCTTCCTTTTCTTATGGCACCACTCAAAAAATGACTTGTATGTCATATACATATGCACACAAGATTTTGAAATATGCAAGTACTTGTACCAAGTATCTCAAGATAAATTTTGATACTTGCACTCGATGGTGTAGGAAACACATAATTTTTACAACCCCTTGATGAATAGAACTTCTTCAATGCACCTATATATCACTAATGATGTTTCTAAAACTTTGTCTAGTTATTCATGTCAGTCTACCATGCATCAAGACCATGGGTATAACTAAACATTTTCTAGGTTACCGTACCCAAAATTATTCCTTTTCAAGTTGATTACATATCTTCTTTAGCTTGACCAACACCGGTTTCACCTAGTTATTCATGTATCAAACCTGAATCATTTCTGATACCGGATTAGCCTAATCGACACTAGTTTCTCAACAAGAACTTGTATGTCAGTCTCTTCTCAAGGTTTTCTCCTAGGTGACATATCTACTCTCACAATAGATTTACTGATGTTTCCTTATAATCCTTGCTTTTATCACCTGTACGTATTATTTTCCAAGACAACCCCAGGAAATGTGGGAAGGCATTGATAGTAGTTAGGTCATCTAAATAATCATTGTGAAGAATATACTTATGAGTAATAATTTACATGTTCCCCAATCATTAATCTCTTCCACTCTTCTATGGGACATGTGCGAAAGTCAAAATTTCCTAAATATTCTTCCTCCAATAATTTGATCACAAGTCCAATAACCTTTAAGTACATCCTTGGAGATTTAATTTCCAAGTGTCATTCATGATTTTGAGAATAACCAATATCAGACTTGCAATAAAGGTTTAAGCTCCTTGGTGCATACCACATAAAATTTGCGGTAAAATATCTTTTTCCACATCATCCTAAGATTCTTATAAATCCACCATCTAAAGTTATAGGCCCATAGGATCATGATCACGTTATGAAACCCTCATTAGACCACTCCATAGCTTCAAGCATCCCAAACATTGACAGTTCAAAATCTCATTTTATCTATGAACTTTGGATGTTCCATCGATTGGATTTCCTGTTAATATATTTCAAGGGTATGATCTGAAAAACATTGACCATAGTCATTCTGACATTACCTATAGAGACCATTATCAAAAACTACTCTGCATTTCCTTAGGAGTCAATAATCATTGAAATTCTCCCCAAAGCTTGGATACTGCAAACCATTCCTTATTAGAACTAGGGCATCTTCTAATTTTAAGCAACATGACCTTCATATCATTCACATAGAGGTCAAGTATAATCCTCTACCACACTGCTTTAAAAGTACTAAATTAGTCACCCATCAAGATTTACACTTAATACAATAAATGTACGATGGAAAAGTGACATGTGAGCATAAGAATCTACAAGTAACTCTTCCTCGTACCTGACCTCCTGAGGTCGTGCTGAGACAGCTGGTGGTTTGAAATGTGGGTGACTTAGATGAAGTCACAGCCAGGATTATGGTTAGTTTTCTACGATAGAAAAGCTACAGGCGAGGATGAGAATCAGAAATATATAAGTTTCCTAAAGCTAACTATGGGAGGATCAGTGACTAAGATCCTGGCATAGTGTGATCTACTGGTAGCTGAAATGAAAAAGGGGAGATTTAGAGGCTATAAGTGGGTAGTGTAAATTCCCTATGGTTTATCCTCCCAACTAGGATCTAAGTATTAATCTATTTTGAAGTCTATGAATTAACTTAAACTGAAAATAACAATTTTTACTACTGCTGAAAGGGAAACTAATCTAAACAAAATACATGATTGAAACATTATAATTACAAACAACTGTGTTTAAAAGTAATTTTATAATAAAACTAAACAAGCGAGATAACCCAGTGTGGTTATTCACCTATGCAAATGTGTGAATCTAGATGAAAGACAACTAATTAACTTAATTAGAAAACCTTCAATCTTACCTCAGAAGTGAGGAACAAATCATAGCTTCTCAGAAACTATCATTCCCCACAGCTTCCCTGGCAATATTGAAAGTAAGAGCTTAACTGAAATAAAATGATTCACTACTCTATTTGATATGTTTGTAACTACAAATTTGACAATTCAAACCTGGAGTTTACAGAGCAAAGGTAAATCTAGTTGTGATGTAGCTTGTCCCCTTAGTGTGATCTCTTCGTTCTTGCGTGTTCACGTGAATCCAGAAAAGAGTAGGATGTATATGAGTGAGCATCAACAGTGAGAAGGCACTGGGACGGGAAGTCACTTTGGAAGGTAACCGAATGGCACAATGCACAAGTAAGAGATAAGGATGGTGCAAGTTGAACAGAGCTTGGCCTATATGATTCCTAGCAGGGATTGTTGCAGGAATGATACGAAATGATAAATAAAGTTACTAGAACAATGAGCAATTGCAACTAAACAAAACCTATAACGAAGTACCAATAGGATTCTATGGATGGCACATAGAGAACTGAGCTTGGCCTATACTAAGATTCCTGGAGAATCAACACTTGGATCGTTGTCGGTATACAGTGAGGCATAATTAAATGATTCAGGGTTCTAATACATGGGTGAGGATTCTTCTATAACTGATGAGCAGTGCTGAGAATGATTCATAAATAAACCTAGAGATTAATTGAAGACAATTAAGCTTCTCCCTAATCCTAAATGATTTGACTCTCTAATATATCTAAGAACCATGAAGGGGGCATCTATTACTTGTAAACAAGCTACTTATTTATAGCATTTGTAATCACTCAGGGAAGGACAAGTTCAAATTGAACTACATTTTCCACCATTAAAAAAAGATGGAATCTACTATTTAAGGTGGCTAAAACATAAATACAAGTCCTTTAAGTGGTTGAAGAAATGTAAGTAAACTTGATTTTTTACATGCTTGAGTGTGTGAAAGTATTCTGGAAAGTGTGGGTAGGACCGCTGCCCTATGTCAGGGTGCCGGTTATAGGACCGCCGCCCTATCCTGGGTGGCGGTCTTTGGGACCCGCCACCCAGGGCAGGGCTTTTGTGGGTCCAGTAAAGGGTGGTGGTCATTAAGACAAAAATGCAAGGAAAAAAGGGGGAAAAGGGTTTAGAACAAAGCATGCAGTAAGGTGATAAGGCTTTTAGGATGCAAATGTATACTTGAAGAGCTTTTATAGATTCCGAACACCTTGCGAAGAGATCTGAATCATCATTGGGGTTTGTGTAACCAATCTTTTGACAGTACAGTACATACAATTTTGGGTACGTACAGTACCCTACTCCAAGGTATCATTTAGGATAGAACAATGCTCCCCTAGTAACCTAAAGTTCACTTGGATCCTATAAAGCATACATCGGGATGTAACAATAATCACAAGGATAATGAGCGTACACAAAATCCAATGTACACTGTGTCTATGGTATAATTACCATAACACCATATTGAAGCAATAATTACCATCTTTGTAAAATAAGTTCTAAATTGTAGCTAAAACAAAGCATAAGTGTCCATTACATGATAAGCAATTAACTATTCAAAGGTAATAATTAGCTATCAATACCAAACTTGGACCTTCTCTAACAATGGGGGCTAAATATGGTAAAGATCCTCTGACCAATAACAACTATGTAGGACATAAATGCAATCATGAGTCAAGCTACCATTTTACTTAAAAAGTTGTCAACTTAATGCTCCAAGAACCTAAAAATCTAATGCAAAGTTGGGCTACAAGACCCTTTTACACCTAATATGATCAAAGTTCATTTTAAGAAAAATGCCTACATCTCTAAGTTCAAATGTTGAATCGATTCATTACACTTCCAATTTAGTAATATGGACATACATTTGTCTAAATGAAGCGTATGAAGGTATAACCTAAAACCTAGATGTTACCAATTAATTCCACAAGGACTCCAAAATGGCCTTTAGAAGGATCATATAACCTTATTCCAAAGGAATCAGAACATGATCCTTTTGAAGTTGAAGTACCAACTCCATGAACAACTACCACTATGCCTTGTACAACCTTAAGACAGGCTCTACAAAATGTCGAATGAAGTGAACTGAACAATGGGTAGGATAAGAAATGCAAAGGTGATCAATTCCCAACGTCTGAGACCATTAAACAAAGCTGATCTACGCAACCTATTGATTCTCCTTCAGCTAATGTGACAAATAAAAATGATAAGTTTTATTTGGTCAAAATTGCCTTTACAATGAATCCAAAGAGTAATAATAATTAATTAGATCTCCTCAAATGTACATAATTAACTATAAGAAAACGTATAATGATTCCCTCACAATAAGTCTCTCAAGGTCTTCTCATTAAGAGCTGTGCATGCTTGATAAAAAATAAGATAGAGACTCTAAGTTGTCAAATGAATTTCGATAGGGTAAAAAGAAACCACAATTCCAAGCTAAATATAAGGAATAAATCATGTCCTAATGATGTTCATAAGCACTGTGATTATAGGTGGACATGTTTGGGTTCATATTCATTGGGGATAATTATGGGTTGAAGTTCCTTGAAAATCCCATAGATTTACAAAATTTTGCCTCTGGGTTAAGGCACAAACACGTGTCAGACCTCTGCTATCGACCTCTCCAAAATATGTCTGCCTAAGCAGATCCCAAAATGTCATTAACTACTGCGTCCATTATAAGCGTCTTCAATGACCTCGACATTTTTTTGAGCATCACTGCCATGTTCAAATATCCTCCTAGGTGCTTATTAACCTGTACATTTTACAAAATGTCGAGCATCTGTTGAGTCACCCCGCCACATCCTAGAGGTCATCCTTGGATTGATCTGAGACCTTACAATCATTAATCCATGTAATGCGGAAAATAATATCCCACATTGGAAAACAAGATTTAAGAATGGGATTTATATAATTCCAGATACGTAGCTTCCGTGGTGATTTATGACCTTGGTCACACTTATCTCACTGTTTTGCACTACATTGGGCTCACCTAGTATGTGGTGTGGTTGGTTGGAATGCCACATTGGTAACTCAGCCCAAATCACCATGAGATCACCGAGCTACTCATCTTGTTAATGGGATCTTGATTATAAGCATTAACTTACCCATGGTAACTCGGTTATATTTTGCCGAGGTGGCTTGGGGGTTCAAATCTCCCTGACCGACCTCAGCTTTGACTAATTATATTCATCAGTGAGGAATCATCCAAACTCTGAAACAAGAGTGTTACCCCATCAGGTGAAATTGTTTATGGAGGTACAACTGTCGAAGACTGATGGTATGGGACCATGATTCATAACCTTATTTTTTCTACCATGTTACTTGCCCAAATAATCATTTCCCATATTCCAACAATGTAATCAATGCTTCACATGTGCTTGCTGATTGTCCACCTCTTCTCGTTGAACATCCAATTCGTATGCAAACTGTCAGAGAAATGGACATAGGATATCAGATTTAGATTTTGTGTAGGGATTCCAATAGGCACCAGAAATTTTGAAAATCTCAAAAATCCTTATACCATATGTCATGATCTCGAGAGATTTTAGGGAAACGTCATCCCTCTAGATTTGATCTTATGATCATCATTTCTACTTTTGAAATGCCTCTTCCGGATGCCTTAATGATGAAATATGATTAATGAGCTTTAACTTGTCCTAATTTTCTGATGTTAAGAGTATCTTTGTTAAAGTACACATTAAATCCATGACACTATAACTATGGATTTAGATGTGCATATTTTTGAACTCAGATGAGAAAACAATTGTCCTTGGATGAGAAACTAGGGCATACAAATATGCAACGGATAGAAACTGAGCACATAATATTGTAGGGTGTGTTGCAAAAAAAATGAGTCCATGAATGCATCTTATGTAGGCAACTAGTTCACAAATTTAGAGTGAGTCCAAATTTGATGCATTGTGAATTACAGGAATTTTAAATCCTTGGATGTTTTAAAGAGCTTGTATAATTTTATATTCAGGAACCTCGTACAATAGGGTGAAATGAAATGCAACCTATTATGTATCTGAAATAGAAGGCCTTGGGAATTTGTGATAACTAGATGTATCCATTTTTTATTGTTTTACACTTGAAACAGGTAGGTGACGACCATTTCATTTTTTCCTTAAGGGAGTGTGGCCGTCAATTTCCACTGGGAAGAGATTGAACACTTGTCACATCTACATGGTTGGACCTTGGCTACTTTTTGTTTTACCACGGAGAGACTGATGTGTGATAAACGTCAACCTTAGAAATGAAATTCTTGATGCTCTAAAATTTATGGATTGCATAGGTCTAATGCAACATTAGAGTTTGAGGACGTAAAAATTGAAAAATAATTTTAAGCATGGGGAAAACATTGTAAATTCAGAAGTATTGAATAACTGGGATATCTTGAATCAAGCTGTACCGCCCATAATAATTTAATGGAGATGAAGCTGAGCTTTTTTTAGAAGATGGTAATAAAGGCTTGGGAGATAAAAAGTGACATATTTTTGAAATGATTCACCTCTACATTTTTCAGACTAGTGAAAAATAGAAACAAATAAATATACCCCTTGAATGCATCTGAAATTAATCCCTTGGATGATGCAATGATTAGGTGCAAAATAAATTCTAATCTAAAAAACTGGTTTGAAAATCTGTCGGGTGGACAGATCTATGGATAGACGAGCCAACAGTGTGCAGGGCATAGCCCCTCTTTGAGTCAGCAAAGCGAAACTGGTTTATTGCTATTCTACCAGCAGGAATCTTGTGCAAGTCTCACAATATTCTACCTTCAGGGGTTGGGATCTCATCCCAGTAGAGGTATTTCCAACTGTAAAAGAAGGGAAAGAAACGAGGTGGGGAGATAGGAAAGATCTGAAGGGAGAAAAGAAATGAATTCCAAAGCAGAAAGGTCAGAAGGTCTATGATTTGGGTTGGTAGTATACAGAGCCGAACCTACTTTGCATAGACGAATAAAGCAATACTGATGAATAAATGACAACAAAGTAGAAGTAGATTCAACAGAACAATCACACAGATCTAACATAAGAAAGGTCTGATGTAAAACACATGTATTCAGCACAAAGTCTAAATATTGTATTAATATTTGTTTCTGTTACAAAAAGTTCAAAATCTTTTCTTCCTACTTCTATTTCTCATCTGAAAAGTATCCACACTTGAATACAACAAGTATTCAAGTATTTATAGAAGAAGAGAAGAAAAGAAGGCTAAAACAAACCAACCACTTAATTACAAAAATATCTTACAAGAGATTCTAAAGTCATTTGTTGACTTTTGACAACTTTGTGGATGACATCATCCCATGGTGCAACATGGATGATGTCATCATTTGTGTCAACATACTTTAGATAATTACAAGGAGAAAGTCGGGAAGAATGAAACTATTCATCGTCGTCCCGCGGCTGAAAGGGGGTATCCTGCTTTTGCTGCTGCTCAGGTGACGAGATGTGGAACTGGGCACGGTATTCCATGAACTTGCTGATCATGGGTTGAAGTTGATCCTGGGAAGGATCCTTGTGTCGATCACTGATAGCCTCGCAAGTCTCCCGCTCATCTGTGAGCTTTTCTGGGAGCTTGGAATATTCATTTTCTGCGTCTATCAGGTACCCAATGAAGTCACGACAGGCCAGCAGGTTGTTGATGGATTCGGCGTCGAAAGTGACTTCTGGTCCCAGCCCTTGTGAAACGATCTCCTTGAAGATCCGAATAGTTTCATCAACCTTTCTTAAGGTGAAAGAAGGAGTGAGCAAGCCTGGAGACATTCTCAGGACAATTTGCTCCATTTGATGCATTGCATCCAGGGCTTCCTCCTTGATCTTGTCAATCTTCTCTAGGACGAACTCCAACTGATCGACCCGGTAATCCAGAGTAGAAAGGATTTTGTTGAGGGCTCTGGGGTGACCAAAGACGCCGAACTTGACCAGATCTTCGACTGAACAGTCGAGCATTTTCTGAAAGGTCTCATGCTGCATCCTGGCATGGTCCAGCTCTTCGGAGATGGGTCCTGCTATAGCCTGGAGCTCTTTGTTCACCCGACTGATATTCTGATATAATCTGGTGAACTTGGCGATCACTCCCTCACTTTCTTTGAGGATTTGGCTCCTCCAGGTGGAAACTGCCATACCCTGCTCACCGATTTTGGCGTATTCATTAATCTTATCCTGGCTCAGAGGCTCAGGAGTTTCGGCGGCAGTTGTAGGAGGTGCACTGCCCATTTTCTGCAAGGCGTGGAGAAGATGTTTATTTTGCTCCTTTAACAGCCTCTTTTCTTCCTTTGCTTCCTGGAGCTTCTTGCAAAGGGCGTCAACTGCAGATAGGGCCTCTCCTTGAAGGCTTTCTGAAGATGTCCCCATTGTGACTTGGGTCACTGTATAATCTGTTGAAGACAGATCCTTTTTATCCTTTAAAGGATTGGGGTATGCTATCTCCATTACTCTCTCTCCTGACGCACTCTGAGAGAAGCGGGTTATAGGCTTTTGCTTCTTGGCCCCCTTTGATGGGATGATGGAGAAGTCCATCGGTGCGATGGGAACTTTCCTCTTTTGTTGGCTCAGGTGCTGAGAGATCCATGCTGGACTTATGGGAGAGGGGCCAGAAATAGAAAAGGGAGCAGCTGCAGTAGTAGAAGGAAAATGCGTGGAGACACTTGGAGGCGGCATTGAGAGGGAGGCCGAGGAAGTGCTCACGGGAGGAAGAGATACTGCAGGGGAGGTAGACATGGGAATGGAAGGGAGCTGAGAGATGAGGGAAGAAATGGTGGGGGACAGCTCCGCGAGAGAAGAGAAGATGGACGATGAGGAAGGGGGAACAGTAGAAGATGGGGGAGAGGACACGACCAAAGGAATGGTCGCTTGGGTCACTCGAGGAGGGGAAGGAGGAGAGGGAGAAGGGATAGAAGGGACCTCAACAGTTGTAGTAGTGGCAACATCCTGAGTGGATGTGCCCATCGGAACATCTTCGGCCGCTTCTTTCTCTGGAGAAGCCAGAGTTATAACTTGTTCTTGTGTGGCGGAAGGGGGACTCTCAGGAGTCTCTTATTGGGCAGAGCTTGACTCGCCCTCCTTGTCTTTACCTTTGCTCTTTGGCAGATGTTTTGGTCTGGAAGGTGCGTTGCCCAATGGAGATGTGGTGAAATCAACTCCGAGGTAGATGAGACCATTCATCCTGCACCAGTGCTCTGTTCTCCGCAGAGTTTCTTTGACCCTTTCTTCTATCGTTTGAGGTGCTTTAGTTCTGTCAATTACAGCAAACGGCCAGTCGTCCCCACCCGTGTCAAGATATACCTGATCAACTTCTTGATCAGTAGTTTGATAACCTTTTGGGACGATGGCTACGCCGTACTGGATGATTTCAGCCAAGGCCAAGCGGGAATGATCTTTCCTTCTGAGCTCGACCTCATGATACAGGTCGATATAAATATCCTCGATCTGTGGAATGTGGATTGGATCGAGTTTGGCCCTGGGAAGGCAATTCCTTGGGTCGAAAGTGGGCCTTGCTGGGAAGTTGTGCTTTAGATTGAGCAGTTCCAGCTCTGCAAACATCTCCCGGGCTTTGTGGTGAGAAAGACAAGTGTACCTGCCCACTGTGAGGGGGAAAGGAGTTCCACCCTTCTTTCTCTTCAAGCACTTCTCGTGATAGGTTATGAGCTGTCTTGATAGCTCCAACATGATCAGCTTGGGGCTGGCATATCTTGGCAATTTGGTTGGTTCCCCCAAGAAGTTGGCTGCCCTTAGATAAGTGAAGGTGGGGAATTGAGTGAATAAGGCCCCCCACTTCTCTGTTGCTGCAACAATGCTCTTGGTCGTACGACCGTGAGTCATGTTTGGCCTCAAAAGGTAGACGATGCCGTAGAAGAAGGCATCGTTAATCTTTGTAAACTGAGAAATACTGTTTTCCAGCTTCAGCTCTGGATAGTATTCATATATTTTTACTTGGGGCCAAACCCCGCACCGCATCAACGCTGGATAATCTCTTTCCGAGGCTGCAGCATAAACTACGTAGGAGTTCATGTAGAACCTCCCCGTTGTGGTGAGTTGTTGGAGCTGCTCGGATATAGTGCTGCTTATGATCTCCGCCCACTCGAAGCGTTGATCTGGCACATTCTTGTTCATTGTCTCCAGGTATCTAAGCATCCATTTATGAAAGTAGTGGGCATCAGGAAGCCCAAATACTCTGCTTAGGAACGTGATGGTATCACTTAGTTCCTCTTAGAAATCACTGCGATGAATGACTTGTGGCCATCTGGTCACCACCTTCTTGTTTTTCAGGTATACCTCATTCATTAATTACATACACTGGTCTTCATTATCTTCCCAAGCCTTGGTGCAATCTTCTTGGCTTACGACCACAAAGTGTCGGTGGTGAGGAATGCCAAGCATTATTTCAAAGTGCCAGGCAGTGAGGTTGATCACGACCTCGCCTTTCTCATTCTGGACACACCTTGTGTCTTTGTTGTAGCAGCGGCTACTACCATCATGAACTCGTTATTCACTGCACTGACCGGGATCCCTCCAGCAAAATGCAGGCCACTGCCTACCAGCTTGTCCATCCATGGACTTCCTGTGACCCTTCTGGTTCTAGCCCAGAAGTCTTCCATATTGATATGACCAAGTTCTGAGTCTCTTATATCCAGGTCACATTCTGCCTGGGATTCGGGCATCCTGACCCTCTGATATTTGTACTTCATTTCTTCCTCTGTAAGCTTGGCTTTGCCCTTAGACTTGGTAGGTCTCTTGCTTGATGTAGACATATGTAGTTCTGAACTTAGTTGTTGATCTGCAAGAAGAAGAAGTGAAACCCAACGCAGGAGAGTCATGTTAGCTGTTTGATCTCCCATTAAAGTATTGACAGAAGGAAGAGTTAGCAATTTTAAGGCATCAGGGCGCAGGGCGCATGAACACTGCAGGCTGCAGGGCTAAATAGTGTGGCACACAGAAAAATGGTGTTACAAGGGACAAATCAGCGCCAAAGGGCGCAAGGCGCATGGATACTGCACATGACATTTTTGTTGTTGCAAGCGGAAGTGCGCCTGCGCCATTTATATGTGTGTTATACCAGCGCATAATTTTTTCATGTTACACAGAGACAGGATGCGCCAAAGGGCATATATTTTTCATGTTACACGGGATTTGGTAGTTTGCATGTGTAACATAGACTTCAGGTGCGAAAAAGGGGAACTTGGCGCGGCGCATGGGAGGTCTGCATGACATGATGTTGCTGTAATAGGGGATGCGCCTGCGCCTTTGAACAGTTTTACACTTGGCGCAAGTAATGTTGGTGTTGCATGGGTGCAGGGTGCGCCTATGGCGCAGGTTTTTGCAATGTTACGACATGGGAGTTTGGTGCGCCCAAGGGTGCAGATTTATTACGTGTGCACATGGTGTTGCTGTGATAAGGAAAGCGCCTGCGTGAGGGGAGACTAGTTTTCGCAATGCGCAGAGCTCATGTGCTGCAATTAAAGCCGGTGCGCCATAGGCGCGACTGTGCTTCTTGTTACAAGGGTTGGCGATTGCGCCAAGGGAAAATGTAGTTTTTTGGAAAATGATTTTTCTTCCCTCTCTGACAGAGGGATTTTTAGGCTTAACTCCACATGCAGGGTTCAAGTGGATGAAGGGGTAGTAAGGAGACCCATTTTGCTTTGGGCAGAGTCATCCTAACCAGCAGATCTGGAAAAAGGATGGAAATGCTTTGGGAGGGAAAAAAGAAAAGCAGGAGGAGCTTCATGGTTCACAGATCTATTCTATCCTACCACTCACAAACAAACAATCAACAGCAAAACCAAAACATGAGAAAAAAGGACCACTTACCCGGAATATATAGAATGTGAGAGGTGAAACTGGGGTCCACGAATGCGACACGAGGATGATAGGCATGCTGACAGGTGCAGAGGAATAAGATCAATCACGTGTTTCAATTGTGAAAGTGACAGGGTGGATGCGCCTATATATAGGCAAAGGTGTAATAAATGCGCCAACCACTTTTTGAAGTGGCGCATCAAAACACCTGTCGACATTGCAAAGCTTGCGCCCTGTGGCGCACCAAAATGCATGTTAACACGTGGTTATGTGTGCCTTTAGCGCACCAAAAGTGCTGTCAACATGGAAATACGTGCGCCCTTGGCGCACCAAAACGCGGCGCAACAAAAATATTGTTGACACGAAGGCGCATGCGCCTTGGCGCATGCAAGAAAGGCGCAACACGGGGAGGCGCACCAAAATGTGTGTTAACACGTCAAAGGGTGTGCCAAAGGAAATGAAGGGGGCGCAGATTTACCCTGTGTTGCACAGACAAAAGGTGTGCCCAACCAAAAAAGACCAAAAATGGCTAAGTTCGGAAAACTAGATTTCCCGGGAAAGGATTTTGCAACGTTCCGAACGCAGAGGGGTCCCTGATGAGGGACCAGAACAAAATTTTCATGGGTTACCCGCGAAATTGCCCTTGCCAATTTTACGGGATAACCCAATATATTATCAAATTCCTTCAAGAAGAGGTTGAGTTCTCTTCAAGAAACCAAGAAAATTGGAGAAGCAATATGGGGATCAGATAGTCCAACTTAGAACAAACAAGATGCCAAAGGTCTAGTGACTCTGGAATCAATATTCAATCCCAATGATTAGTTCAAGAAAGAAAATCAAACATCATGGTCAAAGGTGAAGATTCAGAGCCTATTTCAAGTTGGGGAAGGAAAACTGCTCCAAATTGACAAGGTAAACACTCAACAAGAAAAGCATGATTTTATACAAATTTTTCAAGAGTTTCCTGATATATTTTCATGGAGTTATGAAGATCTAAGGGGATTTGATCCTAGTCTAGCACATCATACTATTGAACTAGATCTAGAAGCTAAACCCATTAGGTAGAAGCAAAGGCTGGTAAATCCTCACATAGAGCCTCTTATGAAGAAAGAATTGAACAAGATGATTGAGGAAAACATCATTTTCCCTATCAAGCACTCATCATGGGTTACAAACCTTGTGCCAGTTTGGAAAAGAAATGGGGAAATCAGATTGTGTGTGGATTTCAGAGATTTAAATAGAGCTTCCCTCAAGGATCACTACCCACTTCCCTCCATGGAGCAAATTATGCAAATAGTAGCTGGTTCTGAAAGGTTTTCACTTCTAGATGGCTACTCAGGCTACAACCAAATCATGGTGAAAGAGGAGGATTAGTTCAAGACAACCTTCACCACAAAATGGGGCACATATGCTTACAGGAAAATGCCATTTGGCTTATCCAATGTCGGAGTTATGTTTCAAAGTTCCATGGACATGACGTTTAAGGGGCTGATTAACAAGATGGTTCTTTTGTACCTTGATGACATTACCATATTTTCCAAGAACACATCTGACCATATTTCCCATCTCAGGAAAGTGTTTGAGAGATGTAGGAAGTTTGGAGTTTCCTTGAATTCAAAGAAATGTCTATTCTTAGCCCATGAAGGTAAGCTTATGGGCCACATTGTATTTAAAGAAAGATTGACCATTGATCCAGAGAGAATCAAGCCATTCTGGCATTGCCTTTTCCAAACCACAAGAAATCTCTCCAAGCTTCTTAGGGAGGATAAACTTTGTCAGAATATTTGTGCCTGATTTTTCCAATCTTGTTAAACCACTAACAATGATGTTGAAAAATAGCATGGCATTTAAATGGACAAATGAGGGAAAATATAGCTTTGAGGCTATTAAGCAAGCAATATCACAAGATCCAGCTCTTATCAATCCAGACTTCTCAAAGGACTTCATTCTCTACCCTTTTGGTGGCTTGGACACAATATCTGTAATCTTGGTACAACTAAATATAGTAGGATTTGAGTAGCCCATTGCATTCTTTAGTCAGATCCTAGAGGACTATGAGGTAAGGTATTCATTCATTGAGAAGCATGTTCTTATTGTCATAAGGAGCTTAAAGAAATTCAGACATCTGGTCTGCAACAACAAAATCCACTTGTTAGTGCCACATGTCGGTGTGAAGGATTTCCTCCTGAACAAGGATTTAAATGAAAAAAGAGCTGGTTGGATTACCCGTGTCATGGAGTATGATATTGAGATCAAGGTGACAAAATTGTTTTGAGGAAAAGGCTTGTGTGAATAACTGGTTTCAAATCAACATGAAGAGTCAAAGGATGAAGAAGGGGTTGTTCTAGTGCTCTAAGATGATCAAGAACAAACAACTGATGTTATACCCACACCTTGTTGGACTCAATAATATCAACTTCCTCCAAACAGGTCAATTCCCTCAAGGATTAAGAAAATCCAAAAGAAGGTATTTTAGGCTCCAATCCATTCCATATGTTCTTATTGATGGCATTTTGTTCAAGAAAGATGTGAATGGAGTTCTCTTAAGGTGTATTACCACTAATCAAATTGAGAAAGTGTTGCATGAGTTCTATGATGGGGAAGCTGGAGGTCACTTTGCTCCATGAGTAACAACTCTCTAGATCATGAAGGCTGGTTACTATTGGCCCAATTTATTCAGTGATTGCTATGCATGGATCAAGAAGTGCAAGAAATGTACATTTTTCACAGGAAAAGAAAAGATGACAACACTTCCACTCCACCCAATCTCAGTAGATCAACCATTCATGTAGTGGGGATTGGATTTCATTAGGGTCATCAATCCAAACTCAAGCCAAGGCCACAAGTGGATTCTCACAACAACTGACTATTTCACCAAGTGGACTGAAGCAGTGGCACTCAAGGAAGCAAATGAGTCTAGCATACTAGATTTCTATGAGGGAATTGTAACCAGGTTTGGTGTCCCATCCACTATCATATCTGACAATGCTCTAGCATTCCTTGGCACTAAAATATCTAATTGGGCTGTTAAGAATGAGATATATCTGAGCACTTCCTCTAACTACTATCCCTAGGGCAATGGACAAGATGAGTCCACAAACAAGAATATCTTGAGGATCATAAGAAGGAATTTGGATGAGAACTAGAGGACATGGCACACCAATTTGAAATCAGCCTTGTGGGCTGATAGAATCATACCCAAGAGATCAATTGATAGCTCTCCCTATAAGCTAGTCTATGGATAATAATCTAGGCTACCCATATCTCTTGAATTTCCAACATTGGAGCTTCTCAAGTAGCTGGAGTTATCTGAGTTTGGAGCCATGGAAGTTAGATATTCAGAACTCATGGAGTTGGAGGAGCTGAGAGACCAAGCAATGCAAACCATGGAAAAGGATCAAGCTTTGATCAAGAGGTATTTTGACAAGAAAGCCAAAGCTGGAAGCTTCCAAGAGGGAGATTTAGTTCTAAAGTGGGATGTTGATAGGGCTAAACCAGGTAAACATTCTAAGTTTGATGCTATATGGAGTGGTCCCTACATGATCTCAGGATGCAAGACAAACAATGCTTTCTAGTTGTCAAAGCTAGATGGAGAAGAACTACAGATTCCCATCAATGGAATCTATCTAAAGCATTGTTATTGAAGTAAATTATCATCTTTGTACATATTATTTTAGATTTCTAATTCCTCTAAGTGCTTTTAGCACACTGTTTTGTTGGTAGAGTAGGTTTCCCTTCCCTAAGTGCTTTACACAGGTTTTATTGCTTCCAGATGGTCTCTTTGCATATGTTCATGGAGGTTACAGTGGTGTTGTGAGATGAGGTTCAAAGTTTCAAGAAATAGTTTCCATTTCAAAAAAAATCAAATGCAGAGCAACTAAAAAATCAAATTTATAGATAGTTTCAGTCTTCTCATTCTCTTGTCTCTCAAAATCAAGTTGTATGTTGAACTTCTAGGGCCTCTTCTTTGATCAAAAAATAAATTTCAGGGGCATCTTGATGTATTTTAGAAACATGTTCCATGAAACCTTGCATATTATCAGTCCTAGTGAGCAGCCCTCCTCAGTTTATTCAAGATTCTCCTCAGTTTCAAGCAGAAGATCAACCTCAAATAAATTTTCCACACTCTTTAGATCTTGTTTAAGAGAAAATCTTATGAATTTGTGAGCAGCTTAAGAAGTTTCAGTTCAGCTTCAGCTCTAGACAATGTTCCAGGTAAGTTCAGAAGTGGTGGATTCCAGTTTTAGATTAGGTTGCAGAAGGAAAGAAGGTGAATTTCAAGATTCAAAACAATTTTCCACTCACATAAAATTTCAAGAATTTTTATGATGTGATGGAAAATTTGACCATTTTCAAATCAGTTCCAAGTCTCAAGTAGTGTTTAGTGGTTTAGGGGAGTCCTCTTCAAGGTTAGATAAATTTCATGGTTATTTGGATGACTCCAAGCCCAATGGATGTTGTAAGGCCATTGATCACTTCATCAGATAGCCCTGTTGAGTCACCAAATTGTTATCCAATTTTTTCCCCCTAGAGGTAATTTTGATAACTTGCATCTTTTATCTTGGCTTGGGTTTTTTAAGGAACTGGAAAACTGGAAAAATTTGAAAATTTTCGGAAAAGGCTTTGAAGGATAACCAGTTTTCAATTCCAGTACTTAGCAAAACTTTTCCAGAAAAAATAGCTAAAAATGCGAAAAATTGGAAAATGGCTTTGAGATGTCTTGTTCCATTTTATATAGCTCCTAGTCCCAAAGAAAAATTCAAGAAGTTGATTAAAATCAAGAAAAGGGGTGAAAAACGGTTAAACTGAAGTGTATATGTGGATTTTCAGTTGGGAGTTGCCGAGTTAGCTGGGTGACAAGTGCTCAAAGAACCTGTTGGGTTTCATCCCACATGTTACTGTAAGTAATGCCCGATTTTCATTGGTTTGGCCAAAGTGATTGTGTGTTATGCGGCTGGACATTGGCCGCCAAGGTTCAGTGACCCTAGAGGAAGTTAGCGGGAACAAACTTACCCCCAAAGTAGTGGAATCAGGGTGCGCAAATGTGATGAAAAGGGATTCAAATTTTGTCTGTGCATTGAAAGGCATGTTGGAAGTACCTCAAGCATGAAGGTGGTTGTTGGAGCTTTCTGGATCCACAGTTAATATCTTGAAAGTAAAGCACCGACAAGGCAGAGTTTAAGAAATCAGGTGAGGCAGAGTCAAAATAAAATAGTTGGGCTAGAGTTCAAAGTGGAAAGGAGTCCAAAAATGCGGGCCCAATTCCCATGGACTTTCCCCGGTACCCTACCCATGAGAAATAGTATCTGCCGATTCTGAGGGGCATTTACTAGAAGTTCCTCAAAATCACATTTCTCACCATGAGCCAAAGAAACAGAGACCAAATGTTGTGAACTAGGGCTGCAGGAGAGCAAGGAGTTTGTGTAGATCCAAGGGGCACCAACTCCATCAGATTTGGCACTTCCCAAACCCACAGAAAAGGTAAACAAATGATCCACAAAGGTTCATAAATATACCCACATTGAAAGCAAATTGGATAGTTCAATGGGACTGTGTGGCCAATGAAGGAACTAAAGAGCCAAACTAAGTTTTGGAAAATTTGACCTCCCCCAACCCGCATGGGCATATTCCTTCTCATGAACTCCATTTTTGACAAAATTTATATCATTGGATTCAAAATTTCCAATGTACTTCATCATGGAATCAAGAAAAATAGGTTTTGGTGGGGTAGGTGGGTCAAAAACAAAAAACTTCCCAAGTTTCAAATGATCACTTCCAGGTGAATAAAATTCAGTTTAATGAAGACTATGGAGACAAATTTCTTCTTCCACAAAAAAGAGGACATAGAGGGATGGGCTTTTGTAGGGGTTCACCATCATTTTTGTAGGTCATTTAATGAATTTTGTTGGTGGTTGGAAGACATATTTTGAGTTCCTTTCTCTCTCTTTCTCTTCCATATATTGTAAAAAGGAACTCATTTTTAAGTGGTGGAACATTCTCTATCTACTCCTCTATTCTTTACAGGTTGTTGTAGGTATATTATGAGCTCCAAACCTCCATTTTTTAGCATTTTGCAAGATATTCATGCCTCTTTTATTCATTATAATGGACTATGTCATCATTTGAAGCAATAAAATCAAGTTTTGTGGTTATTTTGCAACCCTTTCTTTTGTTTCATTACATTTTGTGGCCGCTACATTACATTTAAAGGTAGCTTGTGCATTTTAATGGTTTTTTGTAAGCTCTAAATGATTGTGTTTAGTTGAAATGGTGTTTGAATGTGTGTGTTATAGACTGTGGTGTTCCAAATACCCTCTCTATCTCCATTTTCCCTCATTTTCATCCTTAGAGAGTGTCCAAACCACCCTTCTCTTGGCATTATCACCTCCTTAGTGTAGGATTTATTTATTTTCATGCATTTTCCTCTCTCCTTGGTCCCTTGGAATCATATAGATAGGAGTAAATAGTTGCATTTCCTTCATTAGGAGTAGTTTAGTGCTTATATTAGGAAGAGGAACCGACATTCTCTAGAGACTTGTCCTAATTTCATGGTCCCACACCTTGAGATAATTCCATGTTTCCCAAAAACATTGATTTCCCATTCATTCACAGACAAACAAATCAGAGGGTGTTGTTTTTTTTTTCAAGATTGATCTTGAGAAATATAGTTCATTGTTAAGACGAATGGGCCCATTTCATGCCCTCCTACATAGAAATGATGGTGTCTAGAATATACCTCCCTTTGATAAAATCATTTTTATATGATTTGACAAAGGTAGGAATAATATGGAAAATGAGAAGCACTAAAGACTTAGAAATAATTTTATATGAAACATTTAACATAGTGAAAGGATTGAAATTGGTAATGATCTGTGGTTTTGTTGGAGCTCAAACATGTACCCATCCCAGATCAGGTTGATATTGTAAAATCCCCCATTTTAAGATACTAGAACAAGGCCCCGCCTTCACGAAGACACTATATTGTAGCTGGCGTATGTCAATGTCCTACGGAATCCTCTCATCGAGGGTACACATCCAACTCAATTGTGATTTGGTTATAATCTTAATATTTAAGATCAACTTTCAGTAGCCATGCTGATCCTTTATCCTTGTTCTTGTTACAGTTGTATGTAGCTAAGAGAGATTTAATCCATCTTCTGGCTTAATACGCATCTCCTCCTTCATACCGAAGGGTTGCCTATTCACTTCTTGGTTCCTTTCTTAATCTTTGGACTAATCAGTCCATTATCGATAAACTTAATAAGTTTAACCTATTAAACTTAGCCAAGTTTTTCCACAACTGTAAACAAATTCAGAATTCCATCTTATTAGACGTCATTTAAACGAGGTCTAATTCTAAATGAATTTATTCATTTACCCTCCTTAACCTTACTTAGTTAAGGTCTGTTAATAATAGATATGATTTCCCATATCTTTATTTTCTGAATTTAAACATTCGAGCTATTAACGGAGTCCGAATACAAGGTTCGGCTACCCCTAAGTTATTTGATATCCCTTAGCTTTCAAACTAATCCCGAATACCTTCCAATTAGGATTTCATGTTTATCTAAATCTTTTTAATGTCAATTCAAAATTCATCTTAACCCAAGTATGAACTAATTACACATTTCAACATAAAAGTTGCATTTAGGTAAAGAATAGATGTTATTTCCTTTTAAATTCATCCATTAACATTTGAATAATTCCAAGTCAAGGAATAATGTTATATTCTCAAACTTATTCAACAATATCAAACTGATACAGTTATTGAAAATATCACACTTTTAATTGTATTCATCCATTAGAATTTACGATCTATACATTTTCCAGTCCAAATGACTGGACTTTGTTTATATCAAACAACATTACAACTCATAAAGATAGAAGAATGTAACTTCTTCCTTTCTCATTTCCTCGTGGAGGAGTAATAGCTATCAATAAAATCCATCTTCATTCAATCAAAGAAGTATCGGAAAACAACCATGTCTTCATTTATACTCAAGTTTCATCTACAAAATTACTTGCACGGGTCAGTTCATTGAACTGAGCATATTAAGCACTTGTCTTTAAAATGAGGTGCTTTTAATTAACTGTCTCAATAAAAGAACCCTGCTTTTATGAAACGTTAATATGAACATCATTCAAGAATTAAGTACCGAAAAGGATGAACAACATAACAACTCAATCATCTAATTACCATGCCAATCAGACAAAGGATTACTACCCTCTTTCCCAAATAATTATTACAAGGAGTAATTTCCATCAAACAGTTCCATATTACAACATCTGTAAGAACTACAAACACAATTTTCCAAACTGTTGTTCTAGCATAAATGCTATAATTTCCATTCCTTACAATATTTATAATTTCAAAAGATAGAGTATAACTGAAGATTCAACCGAAATACTTTACCTCTGCTTTCATACAACTCATCGGAATTAAAACAATCAAATGCAGAAGAGAAAAGTAAACACCAATTAATGCAGATGCTTAAACCAAAACAGTACAAAATTTAATCCATAATAATTATAGATTTCCAAATGTAAGAGAGAAGAAATGAACATTAATTCAAATTACCCATCCAAACTCTCTTTCCTTTCCTCATAGCTGTACTGAGAATTTTAATCCAGAACGTGATACCAATCAATGATAATAGTTCAGAGTGAAATGAATGAAAATCAATAATCGAATAAAAGGAAGAAAGGATCATATGACCTCTTCTCACTATCTAACAAAATATCCGCATTATTTAGAATAGACAAATTCCAATAGTATGATTCATTCTGAATATTATATTTCACTCAATGGACTTTCTTGTCCAGATATAAACAAGCAAGAGTATACAATCGAGTCTATAAACAATGCTGTGTCAAAACAAGCATGTTCAGCTAGACCTGAACAATAAGAATGTACATCTAGCTACGAAATCATGATTCATATCATAATAGTAAAAAGAGTCATTTTATTTTGAACCTATAAACAGTAATCATTTCCATATCAATTCATCTAGTACAACAAAGTAAGATGCTACAATAACCTTACTGTAGTTTATATCCCAGGGAACCCGTGTTTTAATGGGTAACCAATTTGCAATAAAAAAAACATCAAGGAATTATAACTCGCATAATAGTCTATTAATATCACCACAGCTTTGTTTTTCCCAAACGTTTCCACACACTGAACTCAGAAATACAATATTCAGTAGAACTCTGCATAACAATGCCTTTATCAATGCAAACCGCATAGGGTAATAGATGCGCAAAGCAAGGTACATAGTCAAAACAATCTCAACAGCAAGCCAAATCTCATTTGTTTCATTCATTTGCACAGAAACACTAAGCCATGTTCGTTTTCATGATGACAGTTCAAACTAGAAGATCAAACCGCATCCAAAATGCACAATAAAATCCTCTTTCCCATTACCTTCAGATTTCAAAGCAGCAAAGAGAAAACATAATTCATTAATGATTTCAATAAGAAGAACAATCATTTTCTTCAAACACCCGAGAATACCCAAGTCGTGTTCATTCTTTTAAGGACAGTTCAACCAGACATAAAAATCATCTCATCCTTTCATTTTCACAAGAATGCTCAGAACTCAGAATTGATATTCATTTAGCTAATGTATTTATTAGCACAAACCCATAATGGTAATAAAGAACGAATACCCAACACTGTCGAAACGAACCACACAGCAAGGACAGTGTATTCAACTTAATCATTATGTAAAGAATTCTCAAGCCGCATACAGCAAAAGAAAATGACTCAACTCGAAATCATCTCAACGTAACAGCCAAATCAAATAACCAAAACCCCCATCATAAGAGCAGGGTTGTTTTAATGAGACTATTAAGCAAAAGCAAGCGGTTTAAGGAGAAGGGCTTAACATGCCTGTTAATTTTTCTTGTGGCTCAAAGAAAACCGTGCCCACTGGAGTTGTTTCTCTCCACGACGTCCTCGGCCAGGCTTTCCAACCAGTCACTAACTTCCACAGGCTCAAGAATAGCCTTTGTTTTTCCAAAGAACAGAGATAATAATCAAAACACAGCTGGTTCGACAGAACCATGGAGAAACAAAATGCAGAGCAACTAAAATCCAAATGCACACAACAACAACAATTTTCCTTTTTCCTCTATCCTCTTTCCAAGGCGAGCTGGTCGCTAAGACCAAGATAATTAATGCATTGAATGCACTGCCTTTCCTCATTCCTCACGCCACCACCGACTCGGGTTGGTGAGTTTCCAAATTTCAAATTTGCATATAAATTCCATTTAGTTTCTAAGCTAGTTGGATGCCTCCAACTTTTCTTTGTTCCCGCCAAACTTGGCGCTGTACATGTAAGGACTTCATTTACTGTCCCATTAAATTTCCTACCTCCGCCCCCCCCCCCTTATCCTTTCCATCCACATGGGTCTATGCGTCCCCTTCCTTAGGTTAGGATTAGTTTAGGATTTTAATAGTCCATATCTAGGTCATTCGCCTAGTTCATAGGTTAATGGAATTTATATCTATTTTCATCCCTTATGAAATCTAAAATCCATATAGGATAGTAGTTAGGGTATAAGATAAAACTTAGGGGTAGGTTAGGGTTTAATCCCCTAATATTTAATTAACTAGTTTCCATATCAAGTTTTTCCGCCTGACAGTCATATTCAACATTAAGCAGGACATTTCGTCCTAAGTTCCACATACCTGTGCCACTTGCATCCAGGCCCTTATCGTCTTACGCTGTCTAGCGTTACAATGGTGTGTGGTTCAAGAATCGAACCTTTTTCATTGGCATCTACGTACCAGATATTCATACCTGAAATCAGGTGCTGCAACATTTATATCAACCTTCAGTCTGGTTTAAAAGTAAATCGACAAAGCGATCATAAGAAGGCCACATCATACCTTGGATCAATGGAATTGATTCAAGGTGTGCTGTCAATCAGCGAATAGAGTTCATCAAGCATACGACAAGTCTGTTGTCTCATTAGCAATCACACAAGCAATAATAACTTCTGTCCCAAGTATCAAGTTACAGCAAACAAGGGTCCAGATCAGCAACACATTCCTCTAAGATCAAAAGATGTGTCTTAACATATTTATCTTCATTTCTGCAGTTACAACATCATGAAAGGTAATTACCATGATAACTTACAAAAATCAAGGCGTTACATTCCTCCCTTCTTAAAGAATCATCGTCCCGATGATCAAATTAACCAATTCAAGGAGTTTCTAGGACAAAATTCAGTTATTGTCCTTCCATTCATAAGTTCATACCAAAAACAGATTCACTCTTTAAAACAGTGTTTTAAGATAACTGTAAAATAGACCAATAATTGTCTAAATTTGGTAGAATTATCAGTTTTTTGAATTTCAATTTCGATCAAACAAGTATGGAAAAGCAGATCTCATTTCTTCGAGATTTTCCCAAGTTGCACTTTCTTCGCTAAACTGGTCCCACTGGACCCTACATTGATTCACTTCGTGATTTCTTAAGTACAACTGGCGAGTTCCCAGCACTCGAATGGGCTTAACCACGATTATTCCTGGGTCTTGGACCTGCAAGGAATTCCAATTCAGCACATGTGATAAATCTGTTACGTATTTCTTAAGCAAAGAAATATGAAAAACATCATGCATTTGTGATAAAGCAGGAGGTAATGCTAGACGATAAGCTACAGGGTTGATTATTTCAACAATTTCAAAAGGTCCCACGTAACGTGGCGACAACTTGGCAGCCTTGCCAAAATACAAGTTATTGAGCTCTTTTTCGGCTTAACCCGAAGAAAGACCTTCTCACCAAGTTTATAATTCCTATCAACCCGCTTTAAGTTTGCATAACTCTTTTGCCTATTGGCAGCCTCCTTTAGATGTTCCCGAATCATTTTGATTTGTTGTTCCATTTCCGTGAGGATTTCTGGCCCAATTACCTCTCTGTCCTCTACGCTGTCCCAGCTAACAGGGGTTCTACATTTTCTTCCATACAATGCTTCAAAGGGTGCCATTTTTAAAGAGGCGTGGTATGTATTATTGTAGGAAAATTCAACCAGCGGAAGGTATTCCTCCCATTTATACTGCTGGTCCATGCAATACATCCTTAACATGTCCTCTAAAACTTGATTGACTCTCTCGGTCTGTCCATCCGTCTCCGGATGATATGCAGAGCTGAAGTTTAATTTAGTTCCCAAGGCCGCATTAAGCGTTTGCCAAAACCTTGATGTCATCCTCGGATCTCTGTCCGATATGATCAATTCGGGTATTCCATGCAATCTGAAAATTTCATGTACAAATCTTCTTGCTAACACTGGTGCATCATCTTTCAAATTACCAGCAATGAAGTGTGCCACTTTGGTTAATTTGTCGATGACAACCAGGATGATATCATGCTTATTCCTTGACATAGGCAATCCTTGAACGAAATCCATCGTTATCACTTGCCATTTGTACTGTGGAACACTGTGGGGATACAATAATCCAGCGGGATGCATATGTTCCACCTTAACACGCTGACATTCCAAGCAGTGTGTTACAAATTCCACCACATCCTTTTTCATTCCCTTCCAGAAGTATTGCTTCTTAAGATCAGCAAGCATTTTCGTAATGCCAGGGTGTCCAGAAAAAGGTGAATTATGAAATTCAGTTAACAATTTCCTTCTTAAATCATTTGCCAAGGGTATATAGACCCTGTTTTCGAACCTCAGAATTCCTTCGCTATCAAAGTGAAATCCTTTATACCTCACATCCTTTGGATCTGCAGCAAGTGCTGTTTTAACTTGCTGGAAATAAGGATCTGATTCCAAGGCATCTTTCACCTCATCCTTAAACTGAGTTCTTAACGTTATAAGAGCAGAGATGTGCTTCCTTCGACTCAGAGCATCTGCCACTCTATTTTCCTTGCCTTTGATGTAGCTTATATCAAAATCATACTGAGACAGAAATTCTAACCATCTTCGTTGTCTTGCATTCAAATTTGGCTGAGTAAAAATATACTTCAACCCCAGATGGTCAGTTTTTAACTCAAAAGGTTTGCCTAAAAGGTAATGCCTCCACATTTGAAGTGCATGTACAATGGCAGCGAGCTCTAGGTCATGTGGAGCATAATTCTGTTCATGTAACTTAAGCTTTCTACTTTCATAAGCTATGACATGGTCATTCTGTAACAGAATACCTCCAAGGCCTTCTCCCGATGCATCCGTTACAACCATAAAATTTCCATTTGGATCTGGTACAGTTAAAATAGGTGTTGTAGTTAACTGTTCCTTTAAATTTTTAAAGGCAGATTCACATTTGTCAGTCCAGACAAATTTCTTATCCTTCTTTTGCAGTGAAGTGATTGGGGCAGCAATTTTTGAAAAATCCTTAACGAACTTTCTATAATATCCTGCCAAGCCCATGAAGCTTCTTACTTCATGCACGTTCTTAGGCGCAGGCCACTCGGTTATAGCTGCGATCTTTGAAGGGTCTACAGCTATTCCGTTCTTGCTTATAACGTGTCCCAAATAATGCACCTCTGCATCATAAAAGGAACATTTAGACAGTTTACCATACAACTTCCTCTTTCTTAAAACTTCCAGCACTACCCTTAAATGTTCTTGGTGCTCTTCGACATTTTTAGAGTATATAAGAATGTCGTCTAAGAATACAAGCACAAACTTGTCTAGGTATTCTTGAAAAATATTGTTCATCAGATTCATGAAGGCGGCAGGTGCATTTGTCAACCCAAAAGGTAACACCGTGAATTCATAATGCCCGTACCTTGTTCTAAAAGTTGTTTTATGAATATCTTCTTCCTTTATTCTCAGCTGATGATACCCAGATCGAAGATCTATTTTTGAATAGACTGATGCTCCACGCATCTGGTCGAACAGATCATCAATCCTAGGAAGTGGGTATCGATTCTTAATAGTTTCCTTGTTCAACATTCTATAATCAATGCACAGTCTCAATGTGCCATCCTTTTTCTTTACAAAAATTACCCATGCTCCCCATGGCGAGACGCTCGGTCTTATCAGCCCCTTAGTAAAAAGTTCCTGTAATTGAGCCTTTAGCTCTAGCAACTCGAGGGTGGTCATTCTATAAGGTGCCTTAGATATGGGTTCAGTTCCTGGCTTGATTTCTATTGCAAAGTCAAACTCTCGTTTGGGTGGAAGACCTGGTAATTCCTCTGGAAATACATCACTGAAATCCCTTAATAATGGATATCTTTCCATGAAATCATTATCCTCCTCAGCATTTTCTATCATTTTTACTGCATACAAGGTGCAGCCTCTATTTTTAGCCCTTTTTAGTTGCATAGCTGTTAGTTTCCTAACTGCAACTTCACGCTTTACACCTTGAATGACTGCTGCTTTCTGCAGGTCGTCAAAACAACAAATTTGTTTTTCATAACAGTCGACCTTTGCCTTATGTTCTGCCAACCAGTTAACTCCAATAATGATATCATATGATCCTAAAGGAGTGACATACAGGTCAACTTCGGTGGAGAAACTGGGCAAGTCAAGAATTGCCCCAAAAAGGCACATTTCGACTGTATGGACAACATTATTCCCATAATGCACTGTCCATGTCTTATCCATTCGTTCAGCCTTTCTTTTTAATTTCATTGCAAGTTTAGTAGAAATAAAGCATTCAGTGGCTCCAGTATCAAAAAGTATGACTACAGGTGTACCGAATAACTTACCCGGAACTTCTATAGGCGTAACTTGCTTTTCAGCTTGTCTGTTAGCCACCGCAGCGTGTATCCTATGCTGCTGATCGCGATCATCCTTTTTCAGAGGACAGTGACTCGCGTAATGGTCCTTTCCATAGTTGAAGCATCCTCCAACTGGCCCTTTCCTAGGCTCAAATTTGTTACCAGCTTTGAAGTTATCATTCTGGCTCCCATAGGACTTTTGTCCATTGCCACTAACTTTTGCGAAGCTGTTCCGCACACTATTTACAGGTTTGTTCATTACAGATTTCTTGTTGTTATCTACAACAATTTTGTTTTTCACACCAAACCTTTTCCAAGGCCCCCTTTTGGGGTGCGAGAGATGAAGAAGAATTGGGAATCTTCTTCCTTATCTCTTCCCTATGAGCAGAAATTGCTCTCAATTTCTGTTCCTGTCTTATTGCCTTTTCGACAACTCCTTCCATGGTGGTTGGACCGTGGACATCCACTTCGCCACCAATGATGGGATTTAGTCCCATTATGAACTTTCGTATTCTGAACTTCTCGTCAGCTTGGTACTGCGGCACATACTTAAGGAGTTTAGTAAACCCTTCCCAGTATTCTGTCACCGTCAGCCTTCCTTGCGACCAGTTCTGAAATTCAGTCATTTTCCTATCAAAATAGAGTTGAGGCAGCCACCGTTGCCTAAAGTAACCCTTAAATTGATCCCAAGTTATGTCTGATTCGACAATATTCAACTCAACCTTACGGTTGTCCCACCATGATGATGCTTCATGAGAAAGCTGATATGCTCCCCATATCGCTTTGGTCTCCTCGGAGAAGTTTCTTATTGCAAAGTACTTCTCCATTTCACTGAGCCAATTCTCAGCTCCGTCCCCAAGGGTTGTTCCATCAAACTTTGGAGGACTTATTCTCTTTATGTCATTTGTAAGTTCAGCTACTAATCTTGCCCTTTTATTTTCAGGATGATTAGGAGCATTCACATTACTATTATCAACACCCAGATTCCCTCCATTGGTGTTGTCCACAGGAGGTGGCTGATCATTTATATCAGCTTCTTCTTCCTCCTCTTCATTTCCCATTGACTGTTGTTCCAAAACAGTCAAACGATCTCTCGTGTCTAGTAGGGCAGCAAGGATTTCATCCAGCTTTTGAGCAGTAGCTGCTTCTCCACCCGGTAACGGGTTGTTCGCAGCATTTCTTCTTGTTCTGACCATTTTCTGTTCAATAAGAAAATGTAAACCTTATTAAATTGTGGACTCATTAGGTCCAAGAGCTGCAACCTTCAGCTCTGATACCAAGATGTAACATCCCCATTTTAAGATACTAGAACAAGGGAATTTTTTTTTAATTTTTTATATACAACGTTCCCTGTTATGAATTATATAATTCAAACACACGTTCAAGTTTTAATAATTGTTCTCTGTCCAATTAATGCAGTTTGGATCACACAATTTCCTTTTAAAACTTATGTTCTCTGTTCACATATTTGCAATATGGAACACACATTCAGTGCCATTCAATCATATAACAGATACCATATGCTGCTGTAAATGACTCGAAGAACTACCGACCTCCCACTTTATGGCTCGGAGTTTCAGCGATCTCTCATTTCATGACTCGGCGACTTACTGATCCTTCATGTTAATTCATGCATAGTATAATGAATATACAGGGTTCTTTTACCGTTTCTGGTTATCGAAGTGATCCATTTAAGAAGCCTATCTGAATATCTGTTACTGATATTCATCTGACATCCTACATCTTAAACTAGGTGATTAGGACAACGCAACCAGCACTTGCGATACTTTGGCCAAAGATTTTCACATGCTTTGCATGATCATATTCCTAGATGTGATACACACCAATGGAATACGTCCTTCACCTCACTTCATCTGTTATCTAGAATGGTCTTTCCTGGTCTCTACCAGTCCTTCCATTTAAGGTCAAACTCTAACCCCAACTAGCAATATGAACGAGTATAGGAAGTTACTCATGGTAACTAAAGATACGCAGACATACGGTGTCATTCCTAGACGACTCCGTGTGTCTAGTTACCTTTAGTCCTCCGGAGTCACTCCGTATACGTGATCACATTCCTATCCCCAGCCAAGAACTTATTATCCAGCTTATGTAAACTTGATGATTTAATTCGGAAGGGCATTGTAATATGTCAGCTATAACATTGTGTCGTCATGAAGGCCCCACCTTCACGAAGACACCATATTGTAGCTGGCGTATGTCAATGTCCTACGGAATCCTCTCATCGAGGGTACACATCCAGCTCAATTGTGATTTGGTTATAATCTTAGTATTTAAGATCAACTTTCAGCAGCCATGCTGATCCTTTATCCTTGTTCTTGTTACAGTTGTATGTAGCTAAGAGAGACTTAATCCATCTTCTAGCTTAATACGCATCTCCTCCTTCATACCGAAGGGTTGCATATTCACTTCTTGGTTCCTTTCTTAATCTTTGGACTAATCAGTCCATTATCGATAAACTTAATAAGTTTAACCTATTAAACTTAACCAAGTTTTCCACAACTGTAAACAAATTCAGAATTCCATCTTATTAGACGTCATTTAAATGAGGTCTAATTCTAAATGAATTTATTCATTTATCCTCCTTAACCTTACTTAGTTAAGGTCTGTTAACAATAGATATGATTTCCCATATCTTTATTTTCTGAATTTAAACATTCGAGGCTATTAACGGAGTCCGAATACAAGGTTCGGCTGCCCCTAAGTTATTTGATATCCCTTAGCTTTCAAACTAATCCCGAATACCTTCCAATTAGGATTTCGTGTTTATCTAAATCTTTTTAATGTCAATTCAAAATTCATCTTAACCCAAGTATGAACTAATTGCACATTTCAACGTAAAAGTTGCATTCAGGTAAAGAATAGATGTTATTTCCTTTTAAATTCATCCATTAACATTTGAATAATTCCAAGTCAAGGAATAATGTTATATTCTCAAACTTATTCAACAATATCAAACTGATACAGTTATTGAAAATATCACACTTTTACTTGTATTCATCCATCAGATTTACAATCTATACATTTGCCAGTCCAAACGACTGGACTTTGTTTATATCAAACAACATTACAACTCATAAAGATAGAAGAATGTAACTTCTTCCTTTCTCATTTCCTCGTGGAGGAGTAATAGCTATCAATACAATCCATCTTCAGTTAATCAAAGAAGTATCGGAAAACAACCATGTCTTCATTTATACTCAAGTTTCATCTGCAAAATTACTTGCACGGGTCAGTTCATTGAACTGAGCATATTAAGCACTTGTCTTTAAAATGAGGTGCTTTTAATTAACTGTCTCAATAAAAGAACCCTGCTTTTATGAAACGTTAATATGAACATCATTCAAGAATTAAATACCAAAAAGGATGAACAACATATCAACTCAATCATCCAATAACCCTCCTAATCAGACAAAGGATTACTGCCCTCTTTCCCAAATAATTATTACAAGAAGTAATTTCCTTCAACAGTTCCAGATTACAAACATCTGTAAGAACTAAAAACACAATTATGCAACTGTTGTTCTAACATAAATGCTATCAATTCCATTCTCTTACAATAGTTGTGAATTCAAAAGATAGATCTTAACTAAAATCTAAACCGAATTATTGTCCCTTCTTTCATACAACTCATCTGATTTCAAGCAATCAAACGCTGAAGAGAACAAGCAAACAACAATTAAATACCAATGCTTAACCCAAGCAGTACAAAATTCGTTCCATAACAATTATAGATTTCCAACTGTATGAGAGAAAAATGATCATTAATTCAAATTATCCATTCACACTCTCTTTCTTTTCCTCATAGTTGTACTAGAAGTTTTTAATCCAAACGTGATATCAATCAATGATAACAGTCCAAAGAGAAATAAACGAAAATCAATAATCGAATATAAGGGAGCAAGATCATATCACCTCTTCTACTGTCTATCCAAATACCTCTTATTTAGAGCAGACATACTCCAATAGTATAATTCATTCAGAGTAGTATATTCAGTAATTGAAAACTACTATTACCTTTCCAAAAAGTTGACCAGAGTTCATTGCAACTGGTCTATAAACATTAGTACCAAAAGAACCTATAACGCAATCATTTCCTTTTAAACATTTCACTCTACAGACATTCACGTCTTTATAACATGCAAGAGTGTACATCGACTACAACCAGTCACACTTTATCCTAATAATGAGAGTTTTCACTTTCCAACAACAAAGAATAATTCCATTCATATTCTGTTCTTAATGAAAACGATGAAAGGTCCACAATCCTTATAAAATATATATATATATATATAAGTTCAGCAAACACAATATAATCATGCTCTACTCAGTCTATTATATAGGAATTTTTCTTGAGTTCAGACCCGTGATCAGTCTATTATATAGACTGATTTTAAAACTTCCTTCTTCCAAACAGTCCTATATGAATACCAAGAACCAGCAAAGAATACCATATCAAATTAGTACAGCAAAGTAAGATGCTACAATAATTACTGTCCCAGGGAACTCGTGTTTTATGCAATGAAAAACATCAAGAATTATAACTCACATAATAGTCTAATATCACCACAACTTTGTTTTTCCCAAACGTTTCCACACACTGAACTCAGAAATACAATATTCGCATAACAATGCCTTTATCAATGCAAACCCGCATAGGGTAATAGATGCGCAAGCAAGGTACAGTCAAAACAATCTCAACAGCAAGCCAAATCTCATTTGTTTCATTCATTTGCACAGAAACACTAAGCCATGTTCGTTTTCATGATGACAGTTCAGACTAGAAGATCAAACCACATCCAAAATGCACAATAAAATCCTCTTTCCCATTACCTTCAGATTTTGAAGCAGCAAAGAGAAAACATAATTCATTAATGATTTCAATAAGAAGAACAATCATTTTCTTCAAACACCCAAGAATACCCAAGTCGTGTTCATTCTTTTAAGGACAGTTCAACCAGACATACAAATCATCTCATCTTTTCATTTTCACAAGAATGCTCAGAACTCAGAAGTGATATTCATTTAGCTAATGTATTTATTAGCACAACCCAAAATGGTAATAAAGCGAATACCCAACACTGCCGAAAACGAACCACACAGCAAGGACAATGTATTCAACTTATCATTATGCAAAGAATGCTCAAGCCGTGTACAACAAAAGAAAATGACTCAACTCAAAATCATCTCAACGTAACAGCCAAATCAAATAACCAAAACCCCCATCATAAGAGCAGGGTTGTTTTAATGAGACTATTAAGCAAAAGCAAGCGGTTTAAGGAGAAGGGCTTAACATGCCTGTTAATTTTTCTTGTGGCTCGAAGAAAACCACGCCCACTGGAGTTGTTTCTCTCCACGACGTCCTCGGCCAGGCTTTCCAACCAGTCACTAACTTCCACAGGCTCAAGAATAGCCTTTGTTTTTCCAAAGAACAGAGATAATAATCAAAACACAGCTGGTTCGACAGAACCATGGAGAAACAAAATGCAGAGCAACTAAAATCCAAATGCACACAGCAACAAACAATTTTCCTTTTTCCTCTATCCTCTTTCCAAGGCGAGCTGGTCGCTAAGACCAAGATAATTAATGCATTGAATGCACTGCCTTTCCTCATTCCTCACGCCACCGCCGACTCGGGTTGGTGAGTTTCCAAATTTCAAATTTGCATATAAATTCCATTTAGTTTCTAAGCTAGTTGGACGCCTCCAACTTTTCTTTGTTCCCGCCAAACTTGGCGCTGTACATGTAAGGACTTCATTTACTGTCCCATTAAATTTCCTACCTTCCCCCCTTATCCTTTCCATCCACATGGGTCTATGCGTCCCCTTCCTTAGGTTAGGATTAGTTTAGGATTTTAATAGTCCATATCTAGGTCATTCGCCTAGTTCATAGGTTAATGGAATTTATATCTATTTTCTCCCTTATGAAATCTAAAATCCATATAGGATAGTAGTTAGGGTATAAGATAAAACTTAGGGGTAGGTTAGGGTTTAATCCCCTAATATTTAATTAACTAGTTTCCATATCAAGTCTTTCCGCCTGACAGTCATATTCAACATTAAGCAGGACATTTCGTCCTAAGTTCCACATACCTGTGCCACTTGCATCCAGGCCCTTATCATCTTACGCTGTCTAGCGTTACAACGGTGTGTGGTTCGAGAATCGAACCTTTTTCATTGGCATCTACGTACCAGATATTCATACCTGAAATCAGGTGCTGCAACATTTATATCAACCTTCAGTCTGGTTTAAAAGTAAATCGACAAAGCGATCATAAGAAGGCCACAACATACCTTGGATCAATGGAATTGATTCAAGGTGTGCTGTCAATCAGCGAATAGAGTTCATCAAGCATACGACAAGTCTGTTGTCTCATTAGCAATCACACAAGCAATAATAACTTCTGTCCCAAGTATCAAGTTACAGCAAACAAGGGTCCAGATCAGCAACACATTCCTCTAAGATCAAAAGATGTGTCTTAACATATTTATCTTCATTTCTGTAGTTACAACATCATGAAAGGTAATTACCATGATAACTTACAAAAATCAAGGCGTTGGTGGACAAGCACACCACAGATAAGAACCACGCAGACTCAACTTTCCAACACATTTACAACACATGAAAACGGAACCTACAAGCAAGAAAAGCACACAACATGCCAGAAATGTGAACAAAGAGGAAAAGAAGCAACAAAAATGAGAAAAGGACAGATATAAGTGCCATAAAACTTGAGTTTTATTGCTTAAAGGATGCACAATCGATTCGATTCATGGCAAGAGGTGATAATACATTGGAGAGACAACGTTCAAGGTTTGAAACTCATGGAAGTTGGCTACCATTTTGGCATGGTGTCATTACAACAAAGAGGGTTCCATTTCAATGAGCATAACTCTACTATTTATAGAAGAAGGAGAGAATATGAGGAGAAAGAGGAGGGAAACTCGGATTCAAATTTCCAACCACCACCAATAAGAAATGAATGCCTGAAAAACTACTTGCAGGGTTGTCAAATGCACCTCCCCATGTCTTTTTGACATGCAGAAGAAAGAAGAAGGCTAAATATGAAGAAAATCAGGTGGTTGAGTCGATTAGTTGTGTGCATTTAATGATCAGAAAGACGTTTTTCTATTTTCCACCTATCAAATCATTCAAAAATATGATTTTTAAAATTCCAACGTGTAGCCCACATCAACAGCTTTCCAACAAGCCTAAGATCGTGTGTGTTAGAGTTATGTAGCAAAAGGTATGACGTTCTAAAGTTTACAATGCAATCTGAACACGTAAGACATGTGGTGCGCGCTGATTGATCCATTGTGATCGGCCAATTATTATAGTGTTTTTTTTTTCTTCCACATGTCACCCACCAGTTTGTTACAAGGATTTGGAGCCATGTTGGTGTGATTTGATAGATTGCGCGTAACACACTCAAGTCTAAGAGGTTGCCACATGACACAGTGGCTGATGTGGAAGAGGATAGTAGAAGAGGCATGCGTGTAAAGGGTTGTACATAGAAGTGGAAGGAAGATGCATATCTATAAAGTGCAAGTGTGCAAGTAGGGCACAAACATATGTTGAGGAATGTGCGGATTACAAAAGGGAAAGGGGGTGCAAACCAATCCAGAAGGAAGGAAGTGCGCAAAGCACAAGTACAAATGCATAATGCACAAGGGAATAATTTGGACAAGAAAGGTGAGTCAGCGTGAGGTAATGTGTAAGTCATGAGGAAGGGCATGCACACAAAAGATCATGTCAGGGACTTGGCCAAATTGTAAGGCAATTAGGATTGTGTGCAAGGAGTGTAAAACATTGTTAGATTGAAAGTGGGGGCGCAAAAGGAAGGCAAAAAGGGGAGATGAAAAGGGATAAAATACTAAGAGGAAAGGAATAAGCGCACAGAGAAAGTGCAAGAGAGAGTGATGAGGGGAGGAAGCATAAGGAAGAAATAGAAAGGGGGTGCACGAAGGAGCATTGAAGAATTACAACCAAGTGAAGTATGCCAAGGGAAGCACCAAAGTACGTGCAACCTGAAATGTTGAAGCTTCAGAGTCAGGATGAGGATGAAAGTTGTCAAAATCACCCGAGGGGTTATTTTGAACAACCTGTTCATAAGATATAGGTATGAATTTGATGTTTCATTATTAATAAATTTACTCTAGGATTTAGTGTTTAATGCTTCTGTTTAGACTTGCAGTACATCAGGTAAAACAAAACTCCAAGTGGCCTTGAAAAATTCTTATGGCAAATCATTGATTTTCAGTTCTTTGTCACTAGCCATGCATTACAAAGTCTCAAAAAGATCATCCAAAGTTAGGGGGATTCATACTGAAGTAGAGTCGCACGTGAAATTTTGCAAGGAACAACATTAAGGAATTTATGAAGAGAATATTTTCTTTCTTTATTCATCTCTTAAGATTGAAATACCATTTTATAGGGTTCTAAAAGAGATAAGGAGATATATTACAAGTTGGTTACCTGAATATGAGCTATTTGAATAACCTTAATATACTCACTAGCTTGATCGGCATTTAGGGATTAATAGCACTTCTTAGAGGCATGATCCCCTAACTTAGGCCAATGATGATAAGATGAATTTGGATCGTATAACAACATGATATTTTATGATTTTGAATTTATGCTTAAGCCCATCCACTATGGATTTTATTTTAAGATTAAAGGGATTATATTAAATAAATGTTGTCACCTTTTGGATTTCTTTGAGAAGTGTATGGTTGGCCCATTTACACACTTGTGCCACCTATTTTTTGAAGAAGCAAAAGAAGGAGACATTATGGTTGATGTCATAATTCCACCACTCGATCCAGTTGGATGCACAAGGAGTATATGACACCAAGTTCCACACCTTGGAAATTAGTTGGTTGATTCCCTCAAGTATTAAAAGTGAAGTTTCGAGGTAGAAATTATTGTGTGGAGCTTTGAGTTGAGCCCCTCCCTAAGTGATTTGGAAGTAATAACACTATGATTGAAAAGAACCATACCTTAATACATGGTGACCAAATACCCACTAGAAATATGAATGGTGAAAACATGTTGTTTGAAAATCATAACACTATCAAGCCCATTGAGAACCTTGTCAGATATGAACTGGAAATCAAATCAAGTAAACCAAGGATGTGGTGCAAATGCTCGTCACTGATGAAAAGGATTTGACAATACCTAATGATTTTTGAAATAAAACCAAGATTCACATTCACTAACACACCATGCATAGTAAAGGAACCTTCTTTATCCTCAAGATTCTCAATCATATTGAAGTCACCACATATAATCCAAAAATACAACAACAAAATGTTAGCTAAATACCTCTATAACACCATTTTTTGTGGCCCGTGATTAGATACATCAAAATTAACAATCCTAGATGGGGATTCACTAATGTCAAGGATGTCTTGGAGATAGCTTGGTGTGATGGATCTTATCCCGAGGAAATAATTAAGGATGCAAAAATCATAGATATCAAAATATTGGCACCATCATGGTCGTCATCATGTAAGATATGAAAATGAGTGAAGTCTGATGTAATACATTTTGAGGAAGTTTGAAGAAAGAAACTTGAAATTCTAACTTCCCAAAATTAAATTTCCAACACAATTAGAAGTAGAGAACACAAATAAATTTCATGAGGAATCTATGATAAATCTTAAATTCCATGAGTAAAAGTTCATACAAAAAACTCATCCATACGAAGTTCCCCTTGTCCATTGTAAAAACCTATTTAGAATGCAAAGAGGAAAATCTATTAGATAAAAGAGGGTGTTGGTTTGGATTGATAAAATAATCGATGGGAATGGATTGTTGTTTATCCCTTTTAAATCCCATAAGAAACTTATTACCACCTGAGTGTCGGTCACGAGAGTGGTGATAATTCATTGTTGAAGTCCCAACCTTGAAAAATGTTAAATGAATAGAGTTTTATTGAATTTGTAAGGGTTAATGTTGGTTTTGGACAAGATAACAAATGTAGATGGGTTGGGAGAGATTTCAAACTTACACACATTTGGTGGAGGTTTTTCATTTGTAATTATAATAGAATGTATACATGATTCCTAAGAAAGAAAACTAGTGGTTGACAAATCCTTTTGGCTTTTGATTGCTTTATCTATTGCACTTTACTGGTCTTACACATCTTACAACTCTGTCAACACTCAACTGATTTATATTTTATGGCCTCAGGACACTAGCGCCCAGTTAGGACAGAAGTGCCTAGTGCTCTTGTCCCTCCTGGGTGCTCCTGCCCTTCTTTATCTTCATATTACTCTTTTGGGTCCTTTTCACTTCTTGGTCACCTTTTAACACTTTGGGTCGGCCTTTCAGTTGTCAATTACAAAATTCAAACAAGGGAATCATATATATACTTAGTTACTTCTCTAAATAAAGGGCCAAACACTATAAGCATTATCTATCATCACCTAAGCTTACACAAAGGCACAAGAGCACTACAAGGCATACATCTAACACTTTCATACAAGGGATAAGGGTTGCATTGATATGCATACACAACATAGGAGGGGAGTTCATTCTATTCCATCACACACATTTTGCATACTTGGTACAATCTAGATCTATCCGCTATCATCGTGCAACTTGCACAAGGGAAACCTAGGGCACAATACACATACACACACACACACAAAGAACTACATGGAGTCTGAGATGTAGTGCAACGCTCGGTCGTAAGTTCACTCTTCGGGTGACCGTTGGGTCATTCTGAATCCACATTCTCCATATTTTTATTAGATTTGATGTGGTTTGTGGACATGTGTAGCTAGACATTATTTTACAGGTTACAGGTATGACTGAACCCTAACAATGAAAATAGAGTGACAAAGAGAGAATAGAAGCGAAGACCTTCCACCCAGAAAAGACCAGACTCCAAGCATCTGAGTAGACATAGATGCACCAGATCAGTCACTAGCACCCTGGGTGCTCTATGTCCTATTGTGGGCATCTCTATCCTATATATTCCTTGAGTTTCGAACCCTCATCGAGCCTTGATGACACTGTTTCCAGATAGATGTTCCAGTAGATACCAGTCCAGATCATTCTAGGTTGCATGAAATCAGCTAAGTCATCTTCCTCTCTCTCATTTTCTTAGGGTTTTACATTATTTGAATGTTTATTGCTTGTACAATATTGTATATTTACCTGAATATCATTCTATTACATTAGTTACTCTAAAACTAGATTTAATACAAATTTATATTAAATCATTTGGTGAACCCATTCACTTGAACATACCTTCCTTATACCTTCTTTACATCATAGACATTCTTCACTCCTATTGTTTATCCCTTCAACTAGATTGTATTATGGCTCTAATCCAAAAAACCAAACACCCTCCTAGATATTCAATTAAACATAAAAATAAGACCTAAACCTTTTATACCCCTTATTATCCACGCATAAGACACTAATGGTCAACTATCCACTAATAAACATTTTTGACCACTTCCTTCCCACCACCACTCTTCCACCTACATATTATATTTCTATTACTCCTACAAATCACTATTATATTTCTCACACAGAATGCCTTCTTCAAACTCCTGACCTAGCCTCATTATACCATGATCTTACAAATCCCAAATTCACCATTATTGCAACAAGCCTCCATATCCTCTCTCCATCTCTAGATTCCTCACTCCTCCTTCAATAGCCCTTGAAACACCTGTCATTCCCTTATCCAATTCCTCTTAACTTTGTGCACCTAAGTTTCCTACCTTCAATGGCCATGGATGACCCTCATGAGCACCTTCGATCCTTCACATTGCATGTCTTGACTATGTTGATGACCTTACACTAGTGGCAAAATTAATTCCTCGAAGCTTAGATGACTATGTTATAAGATGGTTCTATGATCTACCTATCCATTCGGTAACATCTTTAGCCAATGCATTCCTTTCTCATTTTTCTATGAATATTGGCACTAAGATATCCTATGCACAACTAGCTAAAATCAAACAAGGATCTAATGAACATCTTGCGGACTATGTCTTGCGGTATAAGAACAACCTTGCCAAAATGACCAATGTTCTAGCTGATTTAGAATTGTAAGACCCGTGTATTCATTCAAAGTCTTTTGCCTCCACTCAAGAGAGTGTCATTTTTGAGACTTCTCCTTATTTCAATCAATTGTGTCACACGCTCAAATTATGTGAAAGAAAATTACTATCTATGGGAAAATTGAAGTATTATGATACTTCTTCCACTTCATCTTCCAAAAAGTTTCAAGCCAAATCCACATTCAAACCATCCACTAAGCCTACTGAAGCTAAAACTATTTTCAACATTGTTTCTAAACCAGACAAGCTTCGATTACAATCCATGAGGTGTAATTTTACTAGACTACCTTACACACCTCAGTTCCTATTACCACAACTCATTGAAAGTAATCTGATTACTCTCCCTCCACCACTCAATCTAGATCCTTCTTGACCACGTGGCCATAATTATGATGAAAATGCACACTGTGATTATCACCAATGCAATGGGCATTCTACTGATCGTTGTTTTAAGCTCAAACATCTCATTCAAGATCTTATCGACAACAATGCAATCGAGCTTCTAGAGCCATCTACTTCTAAACAGGTCAATGATAATCAAAAGCTTAAAATCTTCAATGACCCATTACCAAAACATGACAAGCCAACTACTGATTCCTCTGTAAACCATACATATCATGTTGTGCCTCCTCCTTCATCAGGACTTCTTGATTTTCTCATTGCTACTGCTGACATGCCACCACCATTATTACATTTTCAGATCATGACTACCATGCTACATTTTCCTCTGATGAGCTACATATTGATGCTTCTATTGGTACTCATATAGTCAACAATACTATGGTCCATCCTTTGACCCTTTCCAATGCATGCTCCTGTGGAACACTCTTACTGGCTATCAACTTTCCAATCTCTCAAATCACATTTCCAGTTCCTAATTCTTACGAACATGTCATCCTTCCTATTACTGTTGGGTCCCTTACCATACCAACACCATTCCTTGTTACATCTGAAATCAAGGTTGTGACATGGTCTTAGGTCTCCCTTGGCTTTGAAGTTACCCAAGCTATCCCTTCCATGCTCCACTTATGTCTTAAGTTCATTCATAACAAGAAAGTTGGCACCATTCAAGTTATTCCACCGTGTAAACCATTACCTAGGCCCACTCTCACCTCTTTTTCAGCCCCATTCAGGCATCTAGGCCTCATGCACCTCCCAAGTATAAATCTATCTCTACACCTAGCTCTCCCATTCATACACAACCTACATCATGACCTCGTCATCCTCACTAGTCCATTAGTCCACCCCGTCAGCCTAAGTCCCCTACTTAGGAAACCCATTCCTATAGGTGTTCTCCACCTCCTTTACCACATCGGTCTCCCTCACATACACATATTTACTCTCCTACACCACCAGTCCTAGACCATGGTCACATGCCTTCTCTTTCTTGGATACCAAATAAGGGGCCCTCACTTTTCACTATCATCGGATAGCCTTCCATCCCTTGCACACTTGGGTCATTGCACTTCCTCCTCCCCCCTCCATCATTATTGTTTGTCTCTATTGTCTACTCATACTTATTTACTACACTTCACACTCTTGTGCTTCATGATAAATATTTCCTGGCATCTAATTCTCAATCACATACAATACCTCATTACCCGATGATGCACTTGTGTTCTCATGGTTCATACATGATTTGTTGAGGGCATTAAATGAATTCTTACACACTTGAGGGGAATCACCCTTTCTCCCCCCTCCATCACTATTTCTATCTCTTTATCATGTGCTTCATAAATTATCTACTACACTTCACACTCACATCTTCATGGTAAATTTCCTACTTTATACCACCTTTTACCCGATGACATACTCTTGTTCTATGGTTCATACTTGACTGTTGAGGGAAAATTCCTAAATGAACCTCACATCACACAAATATATTAGTGGGAAAATGTGACTCCTCTCATTTACACATCTTGCATATTGCAACACACCATCACATTCACACAACATTTACACATCTTGGTTGTATTTACTCTTGTTAGCTTATACTATTTACATGTTGCACTTTGTTTCCTATGCTAGTTGGATACTTAGTATGTCATTATATTTTTCTATACACACATGCACATTCACATGGTATCTTGAGGTGAATGCAGGATTTTATAGATTCTTACACGATGCATGATGCTTGACACTGCTCTTTACCAGTCCCGCTGAGGCTCCTGGGGGCATCTACCTTTGCTACTCTCATACTCCACACATCACAAGTCCTATTGTTACAATATTTACTACTTCTCGTCACTACCACTTACTTTCTTTCTTGATATATACATGCCTTGACATACTATTTATCTTTCTAACATGCTAATGGGTGCTTCATGTGTAGCATTTACCTTGCAGGATTCTATACAACCATGGTTATCTGTTACTTCTTGTTTACTATTGTTTGCTATTGTTTGTGGGCTATGCCCTATGTCATGCTTGATCATTGTTTGCTTATGGCCGCTTCGGCCTGATTGTCTTGTGACATTGTGAGTGATGTCCCATGTATGCAACCCACTTTTCACGGTCCCTCTTGTCTTCATAGTTGTCTTGATACATTGTATTCTATTGCATGCTCTCTTTTACACTAACACTTGTTTCTAGCCTATATTGTTTGCATGTGCCTTGGTTTCTACCATGCACATCCCCTACCCCCTGTAGGTATCCAATCTATGATATGCATATCAGTTTCAGGTCCTCTCATTTGGGTTGCATCCTCCTACATTCGTCACATGCACCCCAAACGAGGGGGGCAACTATTGGGTGAAAAAATCACCCTTCTAACAACACAGAGCTCTAGAACAAAACAACACAATACAGAATTGGTAAAGGCACACAGTCACAAAGTGGTCTAGAATCAGACTTGGATCACAAACACAGAGCATGACACTAGCGCCCAGTATCAGACAGGAATGGTGGGTGCTTGTGTCCCACCTGGGTGTTTATGTCCTGGGGGAAAAAACAAATCATTTCTCAGTTCAACATAATTTCCAAAAGGTTACAATATGGATCTACAGTATCAGCACTTGCCTTCAGTTACATAATTCATTCAATCAACAATTGGGTTACAATTTGGTTACAAATTGGGATGTGCCAATCTACAGTGGCACTTATCATTTGAGAAGCTTCATGGAAGGAGAGAAAAATAGACCTCTCTCCCCAACACTCTTCTCTTGGCATGAGATCACCCAAAAAACTCACCCTTGGTGTGAGATCGCCCAAAAAACTTGCTCTTGGTGTGAGATCCCAAAAACCTCATTCTTGGTGGCAAGACGCTCAAATCCATGGCTTGACACTTTCTTGGTTGGGAATTGATCACTCCCAACCCCATCCAACAACATCTCCAAAGAAAACATGACAACTTTCTATCCTTTACTCTCTCATACATCAGGTGCACTCTTTCCTTACTACTTTCTACTTTTACATACTTATACATACATTACTCTGATTTTTCACATACGAGACTTTGACTACTCTTTTTCTCTTCTTTTGCAGGTCCATCCTTATAAGCAACAAGAAGCAGCTCACATCAACAAGCACAAGCTCCAACAGCACACTACTATGCATACACTTCACCCCTAGGGTCTACCTCCCTTTCCTAGTTTTCATGCTTCACATTACGATCACTTCATGCTTCACATGGCTACTTGTCCACTCGACACGCTATCGGCTACACTTCTCTTCAGTTTACAAGGTACACATCTTCTATCTACTTTATGTTATCGAGTATTCACTCAACAACATAAAGTGGGGGAAAATGTAGACACAAAATCTATGCACTTGGGTACATTTCTAGGTCCTAAAGCATACTAATGTATACATGATTCCTAAGAAAGAAAACTAGTGGTTGACAACTCCTTTTGGCATTTTGATTGCTTTATCTCTTACACTTTACTGGTCTTACACATCTTACAGCTCTGCCAGCACTTGACTGATTTATCTTTTATGGCCTCGAACACTAGCACCCAGTTAGGACAGAAGCACCCAGGTGCTCCTGTCCCTTCTGGGCACTCCTTCCCTTCTTTATCTTCTTCTTACTCTTTTGGGTCCTTTTCACTTCTTTATCACCTTTTAAAACTTTGGGTGACCTTTTAGTTGTCAATTACGAAATTCAAACAAGGGAATCATATATTTACATAGTTACTTCTAAATAAGGTACCAAGCACTATAACCATTATATGTCATCACCTAAGCTTACACAAAAGAACAAGAGTAGTGCAAGGCATACATCTAGCACATCCATATAAGGGACAAGGGTTGCATTGATCTGTATACACAACATAGGAGGGGAGTTCATTCTATTCCATCACACACATTCTGCATACTCGGTACAATATACATCTAGCCCACTATCATGTGTAACTTACACAAGGGAAACCTAGGGCACATGTACACACACACACACAAAGAACTACATGGAGTCTGAGATGTAGTGCAAGAAATGCTCAGTCGTAAGTTCACTCTCTAGGTGACCACCGGGGTCAGTCTGACTCCACATTCTGCATCTTTTTTATTAGATTTGATGTGGTTTGTGGACATGTGTAGGTAGATATTTGTTTTATAGGTTACAAGTGTGATCGGGAATGATCTAACAACAAAACTAGAGTGACAAAGAATGAGTAGAAGCGAAGATCCTCTAACCCAGAAAAGACCAGATTCTGAAAGCATTTGAGCAGACACATGCACCCAGATCAGTCACTAGCACCTGGGGCACTCTGTCCTCCATGGGAACTTCTGTCTTGTATACATTTCTAGGGTTCCAAATCCTCAGCGAGCCTTAACAACATTCTTTCCATCCTATTCCACTCAGATACTCAGTATAGATCATTCATAGGTTGCACAGAAATCAACTAAGTCATCTTCCTCTCTCCATTTTGTTTAGGGTTTTTACATTTTGAATGCTTATTTCTTGCACATTATTGTAGTTTATTTCATGAATATCATTCGTTATAGTAGTTATGATGAAATCAGATTTAATTCAAATGTGTTAGGTAGATTCATTTAAGATATTTTTGGTAAAACTTCCTTTGATCCAACTCAAATATCAATTGAATCATTCAAATCCTTTGTGAGGTCAACCTCAATGGAACCCATTTGTTTCGTCAATCTGATTAAAAGTGATTTGTCTCATGGAAGATAATCCACCCTATTGGTTTAATAATCTCTTATATGAAATAATAAAGAGGAATCAAGAGGTCAAGGAGTTTGACCTAAACGAGGACTTTGAAGTCTTAAGTCCACGGTGAAAGAACCAAGAGAGTATATTACAAGAACCATTAGATTGAATTAGCGAGAAGTGCTTGAATTTGTAAAGGTTCCTTTAAAGAGGACAAAAAATCCTTTGGTAATGTTATTAATATTTGATACATGAATTTTGTTGAGATCCCAACTAAGTTTGATCTAGGTTTCAAGGAATTATTCAGAGGGGATATAACCAACATAATACGTTATAAGGCAATTGTTTTCATACCACTTAATAATAGGCTCAACAAAAGCAACATTAATCAAAACATTAGGAGAAGCTTTAGACTCATTACCTCATCATAAACCTTGGGAATAAATTTTATCATTTTTTTGGGGCATCCTCGCTTCCTTCTGCAAGAAAAGTTGTAACTGATTTAATGAGTGGTATATTTAAAGGCTTAAGCAACCCCAAAGGGAAGATTAAATTCCAAAAATCAATTTGAGAAAGTTTATAAATCTTGCTAAGGAGGTATGAATGATCAAGATCACTAAAAAGACAACAAAGGTGAGAGTGGACATGCAAATCCCTAATCTAGGAAACATATTTTCTACAAGTTTTTTTACATGTGGGCCTTTTAATGAAACACAAACAAGCCATAAAAAAATTTAGGAATCCAAGCATGGCCAATCTTAGCTAGTTTTTTTAATAGTTCTTTATACCAAATTATATTTTGAAAATATGGAATTTGAATTTGGGTGGGTTAAAGAAAAATCCATCTACTTCATCAATTCATTTTTTTGTTTAATTGGAAACAATTAAGTTACACATATATTGACATCTCTGCCCTTAAGTGACATATTGCTAGAAGTAGTGGATTACGACATATTGAGTGAATATATATCCAAATGAGAGTTTCCTTCTACTGAACTGTCATAATTAAGGGGATTTATTATGTCAATACATTACTCTCAACATAAACAAGTATCTCCAAGGATTTATACCATGGTGGATCGCGTAACAATCTATCATCCTTACTAGTTGGATGAAATGAGTTATTGCTCGTGGGTTTGTATCAACAATATTGGCTAAATATTATGAATTTTTAAATGGCAATACCATTTTTGTCTAAACAATATGAAGTATCCATTATAAAAATATAAAAAATGGTCCCTATGTATATACTAGTTGTTAAGTTTGCATGTTTCTCAAGTGTTTGCATGTTTAACAATTATTGGTTCAAATTTTAGCTTTATTGGCATAATTTCTTGACTTTCAGTAGTCCTCGCTCATCTCCCTACACAATCCAACTATCATCTCACCTCTAACTCCATTTTCCCTTGTGTTTGGACCTACATGTGAAGTTCATGATCCTTACATGCAGGCATATGAAGTACACATTCCTCATAAGAATGCACTAGATCCTTCCCTTCACTCTCTCGTATGTCTCTTATTATTTTTTTCCCACTTTTTTGACCATTGGAGGTTGGATTGGGGGTCAATAGGGGCCTAGTTTCAATTTAAATTATCTAAATTAATACTCATGAACCCTAATTCATTTTGGCATGCGAGAGAAATATAAGAAAACCTTTCATTATCTATCACAACATTTAAAATTTTTTCAAGTGAAAGTAAAAACAACCAATTATTGAGCATTTATAATAATCACATAAAACCACTATAAAACCAAGCCTTCGTTGTAGCACTAAAGTACACAACTAGAGACATATTATAGTACACTAGTTTTCCTAGCTAAAAAAATAACATATTTATCAATGTGTTATTTTTGATATATCGTACAAAGTTGAGGGATGTGATAAATATAAAGATATCTCAGCTACTCTTTGGTGGAATATTACTGCAGACCCAAAAAAAAATCTTGTTATCCTTACAGTTTCATATTTGATTGCCCAATTTAGGTTAGGATAAAGAAGATTGATTTCCCAATGATCAAAACAAACCTTCAAAAAAAGAGTGAGGTTTCCTAACAGAAGAAATTGGTTTAATCCACTTGTCAAAGAAAGTTTTAGTTTGGAGTTATTTTTCTAAACTTCATCTTCATGGTCTAAATAGTGCATTTTCTAGACACCATGGTTTGAAAAAAGTGCCTTTTTTGTTACAAGTTTTCTTGGTTTCTCTATTTATAGTGTATCTACCCTGAAAACCCTGCTCTACACTATAAAAACTTGATAATTGTCATTTAATCAGTTTCGAGAATGTTCAAGATAATCCTAAACCATATGTATTTATTTATTGGGTTGGTTTTGGAAAATTAACTAGGTCTAATCTACTATTTTACATATATTTTAGTCCTTGTTAAATGTATTATGTATATTTATTTGCATGTTTAGTGTAAATCTATTTATTCACAATAGATCCATATAATTTGGTATGGAGAGACTATATCGAATGATATATGGTATATTGTCTACTAACATGTGATAAATGTAGCTGATTATGTTAATAAATGGATATTTATTGTGAGATTTCTTATGTAACTTTAACATGATGAGCTTTAGTGTTGAGAATGTGACATAGGTTATGATACATATGGTAGCGATTTTTCTCTAAATAAGGATGAGCAAACATAACCTAAACTCTTAAAGCACTTGACTCCACCTTCCCCTCTATTTTGATTATTTTTACAACTGTGACATAAAATATAACTAAAATTGAGGTCAAATATCTAACTATATGGTTGGGGCACCCATGCACATTAATCGACATTTTCTTAAACAAGTAGATGTTGTCATTAATTGATTTAGAATTTACACAAGACAATAGAAAGATGAGCTGCTTAGTTGATTTTGGATGTTTTCCACTCATAGAAGGTGTTTGAGTAGATGGAAATGATTTGTAAGTACTTCACTAGATGCTCAGGCTATGAATAAAGGGTTGATAAATGTTTGGGCACTGCCACTAGTATCACTTCTGTTATAAACCAAAAGCATTGGGCTTTTCCGAATGGGAGAAATGTGGGGTCTATGGTTTTTAGAGGTGTTTCACCTCTGTCAATGAGCTATAATTTTGAGAATCTAGAAACTCTTTGATCTTCTTTGTGGACCCTTGTTTGTGAACTTCTTTGTCTAAAATCTATTTTTTCTTGAAAGAATACAAAGGAGCCTTAAAAGGGGGTTAGTATTTTGGGTTGGATAACCTCAATTTCACCCTCGACGATGTGTTGATCATTTTCGATAGGGAACACAGGAATACCAAACCATATATACCTTTATGCAATGACGATCTCACTCGAATTATGGGGACCTACACGTATTAGTATGGTGATAATGATCAAACCAATAAATACTTTGTGAGGGACCATTTGAGATGTAAATCATGATACCCCCAAAAAAACATATTTCGAATATGGGGGAGTTCTAGTTCCTAATAATGAACAAGATGTTCCCTCTATGGACCATACGAGCATGTCCTCCGTCACCCCCACCACACTTATGACTCTCTACCCCAACCAAGACTGCCCCTTCTCCAAGTTTAGAGGGAAAACCCTCCGCCGATCAACTACAGTTAGGGCCCCATATATGAATAGGGGCGCCATATATATAGGGTCCCTCCCCCTCAGCCTACTCGCATGATTTCATGACCCTCTAGATAAATAGGGCTAACCTTGATATACAAAAATTGAGGGCAGTTATAGAATCTATAGTCAATGAACTTGATCGAGTACCCCCATCCCATATATAGTTCTAGATACGGGAAATTAGTTCTTCGAATGAACTTGACTGACCATATATATCTAGAGGGTCTCCCCTCCTTTGTAGTGTTCCCTCCTAGTGAGTGTGTATCAATTCAAGTGCTCGAGCAGTTGACCTTCCTTTAAATAAACAAGTTGAGATTGGGGAACATACTACTTTGACATCTTTGATTTTAGATTTATCTCTATGAACCACTGTAAGGTTACTTTTTGAGATATTCTAGCTTTACTTCAGCTTTTGTAGTGCTTCTCAATTTAGTGAGAGTGCCCCATGAGAGTGTAAGGTGTCTAAGGGATGTAGAATGTGTCCAAGAGGTGGAGAAGGTGGGTAATGACCTCGTACATATATTTTGTATATGTAGGTGATTGTTAATTTCCTATGTGGACGACCCTTGAAACATGTTTAGGTTGACCTAATGGAGATAGTCCAATTTGAAAACTATTCATTGAAGGCACCTAGATACTATTATTCGAAGGCAACTCCTATGGTAGACCAAAACTATCTAGCTTTACTAGTAGTGTCATGGGGGCAAGAAAGGTGGATATGGAGTATGGTGATTCTTAGCCTAGGATTCTAGAATATTATTGTATAGACTGAGCTGATCTTGAATAGATATGTCTTGTAGATATATGTGGCTAAGACAACATGTGGCAAAATAATAGAGAGAAAGTGTGTTCAAGATTTAAATATATGCATTTTTTGTCCATGCGAATAAGAGGTTACCAAAATATGTCAAAGTTGATTTTTCTAAAGTACTAAAGACCAAATTTAGGTGTCTACACTCATACATGTAGGATTATTATTGTAAGTGGTGTTGAAAGATTTATGCATATATGTTGAAATATTTATGCACCTATCATGCTCTAAGTCAGTGTCTTGGATATTCATACCTTAATCTCTAAATTTGCAAGCGTATATTTTGTTATATAATTTATTTTGAAAAAAGGCTTAGTTTCGTTTAAATCAACAAATGAGATAATTCCTAAAGTTTTAACCATCCATCCAAATTCTATGGAAGTAATTCTATGTTAGGAAAGCACACTCTTTACAACAATCAATAAATAGAAAGTTGAATATCAAAATAACAGTTTTACAAAGAAAGATATAAACTAATCTACATCTTACTAAACATGTAAGAGATGAAACACCAATTTATGTGTTAAAACCCCAACTGAGTGCTTAGGGAAACATCTACGGTGTAAGATACATTTAACTTTGTTGTCACATATCTAACATTCTATACCATTTATATCAAACATATTTTGTTTAGATAATATAAAGAATAAAAAATGATTTAAATAGAATTTAAATCCATTGTTAAAAATCTATACTGTAAAGAAAGTTCTATTTTTCAAGACACTTAGTTGCTTTCTTTTATTTTAGTGGTTTCACATAGTGATTCATCTTCTGACTGTAATTGTGACTTAGTTGGAGCTAAGGTGTTCATACAAATAAGATGTGGTAGTGGATCTTATTAGCCTAAAGACAAACTCAAACTTTCTATATATACTTGCCCTGCCACTATTCTTGAACAACACATACAAGCACACTTATTTGGCGTAGTCAACGACAAAGCAATGAATTACGAGAGAACACATGCATAATTTTTAGTGTCTAGTCCAATGAACTAAGTTGTGCTACATGGTACATGAAGGCGCTATTTTTTTTTTTTTTTGGTTGGCAAGTGAAGGGATAAAGCTTCCAAAAACTTGGTCACTAGACACCAACTCTCAATTAAAATTAACTAACCAAAATAAAAAAATTAAAAAAATTATGAAATGAATTTAAAAAATTAAATTTAAGCATCTAAATTTCCACCCATAAAGTAATCTCCATTCTTCATTTTCAAGCATATTCTCAATTACTAAAAATTTAGCAAAATAAAAAAATAGCGACTCTCTTTCTTTATCCATTACATTCTTTCTTTTTTTCATTTTCTTTATATGATTTAATTATAAAAACGTGCTACCCAGCACATATATACAAGTTTTTTCTTTTCTATCTTGAATTTTCAAATTTTAATAAAGAGAAAGGTCTACCAATTTCACACAATATTTTGAGATTGACTTTCGCCGGAGGCGTTTACTATGAAGTAGGCTTTGCTGGAAAGTGTCAAATTCCGGCAACATTTTCCGGCCTACCTTTCCGGCACCTTTCCATCAGCTTTTTCCGTCAATCAGCATTTTGCATCTGAATTTATCAGTATCCGAAAGTGGCACAGGCTTGGTATGTGTGGATTTGATATCACGCTGAAAGCAGTTTCGCTGCACACCTGTCATCTTAGGCATCTCTACTGCTTCCTGATGCATATCCCTCTATCTTTCGTTGATAGCATAGGATCACACTGTGTGTGCCGAATGTGTGCAGCATTGTACATGAATATCAATGCTGCAAAGGACTTGCGGCATTTTGAAGACATCCCAACCTAAAGGGCACCATTAAAATGTATGAATTCTCCACACTCTCTGCCCTCTTATGTTCATAATCCAAAAGCGGGGATCCTGAAAAAACTCAGCATTGTACATGAATATCACTGCAACATGACTTGCACGGCATTTTGAAGACATCCCAACCTAAACACCATTAAGAATGTATGAATTCTCCACACTCTCTGCCCTCTTATGTTCATAATTAAGCACTCAGGCTTTCTTTGGACCTTACAAAACAAGAAACCATTTTTCTATGGGATGGTGGACAAGAATTATGTAATTTGCAGGAAGGAGATACACAATGAGTATGTGCTTTGATCAGAGATTTATAGTAAGGTATGCCATTCAATTTGGGTACTGGCAATACTGCTGTGTAATATCACCAGATCATTCCTCATTTATTCTACTCAAATAAAGATTCCAGCTTTCCAAGGATTCAAACTCTGGACATAAAGGTTGACTTCTTTATTTATGAGGTTTTATTTATCTTTTGTTTGTTTTTGAAGTTAACGTGGTTGCTCTCATTATTTGTGAGATTTAATTAATCTTTGTTTATTTTTAAAGTTGACGTGGAGGGAGGATTGTCACTACCCAGGGTGTCTGTTGAGGCATTTTACAAGAGGGGTTTGAATTTGCATGAGGACAGCAGCAGCTTGTGTAATGAAGAGGGGGTTAGCAGAGGACATGTGAAGAATCGCTTTGGATGTGGGTCATCACTGGAGAGGGTGACCCAGAGATTCAGTTCCACAATGTTGGACTCGTGGGCACCTTGCCCTCTAATTTCATCAGCTAACAAAAGACATGAGCATCCTTACAAAGCATTGACACTGTTTCACCAAATGCAACCAACAGGTGTCCAATCTGATCAATTAACCTTTGCTAGCATATTCCCAGCCTGTGCCAAAATAGGAGCTTTGAAAAAGGGTGTGGACATCTGCCAAAGCATTATGGTGAAGGGATTTTTGTCAATTGTTTTGGTTGCAAGTGCCCTGGTAGATATGTATGCAAAATGTGGAAGCATGTTAACTGTTCGACAAAATACCTGAGAGAAATGTGGTGTCATCGACTGCAATGATAACAGGATATGCAAAAAATGGTTTTGTTGAAAGGCCTTGGAAACTTTCAAGCAAATGCAATTGCCAGGTGTAAAACCAGACTCCACAACCTTTACCAGCATCCTCCCAGCCTCTGTCAAAATGGGAGATTTAGAGCAGGGCATTGACAATCATCTAAGCATAATGGAAGTGGTTTTCTAAGATGTAGTTGCAAGTGCCCTAGTAGACATGTATGCAAAATGTAGAAGCATACACAAGACAACTGTTCGACAAAACACCTCAAAGAGATGTGGTCTAATGGAACACAGTAGCAACACACCCCGACCATGTAAACTTTCAAGGCCTTGGAACCTTTCAAGCAAATGCAATTGGCAGGTGTAAAACCAGACTCCACAACCTTTGCCAGCATCCTCCCAGCCTGTGTCAGACAACTGTTCGACAAAACACCTCAAAGGGAGTTTTAGAGCAGGGCAAGCAAATGGACAATCATTTAAGCATAATGGAATGGGAGTTTTAGAGCAGGGCATGGACAATCATTTAAGCATAATGGAAGCAGATTTTGTCAGATGTAGTTGCAAGTGCCCTAGTAGACATGTATGCAAAATGTGGAAGCATACACAAGACAACTGTTCGACAAAACACCTCAAAGAGATGTGGTCTAATGGAACACAGTAGCAACACACCGTGACCATGTAAACTTTCAAGGCCTTGGAACCTTTCAAGCAAATGCAATTGGCAGGTGTAAAACCAGCCTCCACAACCTTTGCCAGAATCCTCCCAGCCTGTGTCAAAATGGGAGTTTTAGAGCAGGGCATGGACAATCACCTAAGCATAATGGAAGCGGATTTTGCCAGACGTAGTTGCAAGTGCCCTAGTAGACATGTATGCAAAATGTGGAAGCATACACAAGACAAGTCAACTGTTTGACAAACCACCTCAAAGAGATGTGGTCTAATGGAACACAACCTGACCATGTAAGCTTCATTTTTGTTTTATTAGCATGCAACCATGCAGGTTTTATGCACGAGGGCTGTAAATACTTTAGTGGCATGAGTGCCGCTTATAGCATTCCACCTAGAATTGAATATTATGTCTGCTTGGTTGATATTCTTGGCCGTGCTGGCTATCTTGAGGAAACTCTAAACTTTATCATCAACATGCCAATAAATCTGTGGGGGTTGTGTGGATATGTTTGTTTGGTACCGTTGTAGCACACATAAGAATATCAGGTTATGATTATTTACAGCAACTCTTCTTTTCGAGCTGGATCCTCAAAATGCTGCAACTTATGTTCTTCTGTCAAACATCTATGCAGAAGTGCACAAGTTAGGTGAGGTTCAAATGGTAAGGAAATTGACAACAGATGGAGGAATTAAAAAGATAACTGGATGTAGTTGGATTAAAGGCCATAAAATGGTGCATGCTTTATGTGTAGGAGATAGCTCACACCCACAGACACAGAAGATCTATGCAAAGTTGGAGAAAATGTCTTTGAAGATGAAGGCAGCAGGATATTTTTCAGATTCAGAACATGTACCGTATGACATGGACAAGGAGAAAAAAGAATTATTCCTCTACCACCATAGTGAGAAATTGGAAATTGCATTTGCATTGTTAAATCATGCCCCTGTGACAACTATTGGAGTTGTCAAGAACCTCCATGTATGTGTTGACTGCCACACTGCAACCAACTTTATCTCCAAGATTATTGCAAGACAAATTGTTATGGGAGATGCTAATCAGTTCCATCATTTCAAAAAAGGGTAATGTTCTTATAGAGATTACTGACAATGCCATGTAAAGCAATCTCTGAATATAATCTGGCACTACAATGAGGTGCACCATGTCAGACCAACAGTAGTCAGTTACTCATGCATAAGATCCAGATGTAACTTGTGCGTTTCAAATTGGGCTAAGCAGCAGTATTTTCTTAAAGCATTTTTTTTTCAAGGCTTCATTGTTACCAACATTGCTACATTTTATTGAGACATTTTGTCAAATAGTTCACATACCTTCCATATGCTCCCACATTTTGCATACATAGGGTGTTTGCAACTACAACATATGACAAATATCATAATGTAGTAACCTTGAATTTTATACTAAGTTGATGGCTTTCCACGAGATTTAATTGGATTATTGAATTTTGCGAGATTTTTCATTCCTGTGATTTTTAGTCAATACCCAAATGACCTTCATGAATTGTCATTAACCTAATGACATTTTAACATAAATGCATGAGGGAAAATGTCACCAGGTTAAGGGCTCGTGGAGGTCAATTGAGTAATGACTAAAATGCAATGTTGCCATACCATAATGTAATCTCAGTTGAGATAAATCGCAAGATGACGTTAGGTAAAGTAATGCAATGATAACAAGAGTCAAAACATGTTAAAGTTATTATTACCTAAGTCATGGAAATCGCTGATTTTAATTTTAAGAAATTGAAATTCAGCTATTTAAAACTGAATTCAATAAAATTGTGTAAACTTGCCAAGAACCTCATATGGATTTATTTTTGTTTTCGAATTAGATCAAAACCTTAAAAACCTTCAAATTTCAGCTACTATAAATTAATAAATCGTATAAAAATCATCAGCTACGGTTAGTGCTTCCGATTTTTTAGATTTCAGGGTGGCTATGATTAGGGCTTTTGTTTTTTTACAACTACCATACTGTATAAAGTTTAAGTGACCGCATTCGGATTCATGTTCGAATTCGTCGAAGATAAAATTCGTAAAAAAATCGCCCCTAAAAAATTACCGATTAAATTCGTGATTAAATTCGACTACAAAAAAAACTTTATATTTTTAAAAATATAAAATAAAGATATTATTAAATACAAATATAATAAAAACTAATATATATATATATATATATATATATATATATATATATATAAATATAAAAATCAAATATAAATATATAATAAAAATTAAAAGTATTATATATATAAAATATAAATGTAATAAAAAAATTAAAATAAAACTAAACTAAAATATATATAAACTAAAATCACGCAAGGAGGAGGAGAAAAGACTTTACAACACAACATTGGCACACGGCGTACAAGGCATGGAAATACTCCTTCCCCCATCATGCGCACACAATACCACGATCTAGGATCCATTGGCAAACTCCAACATTAAATAAGTAAAGAGTTGTACATATATATACGCAAACCCCACTTGTAATGCAATACAAACACAAATCACCTTCACCTTGTACCCATACTATATTGTATACACAAATCTCATTCCCTCTCCGGCGTAACTTGCAACTCATTTGCAATTGCTAGTTTTATTACAACGGAGGTGTTCCTTTGAAGATGACTCTGCTGGAAAGAGTCAAACTCTGGCATAACTCTTCACGGAATTATTTCCGGCACCCGGAAAAAACATTTTCAAATTACCGCACAGTCGGTGCTATTAATGGCGTCGCTTTTCTGGGTCAAGGTTTTTGCGGAAATTCTGCCCAACAGAGCGGTCAGATTATACCGTTTCCAGAGCTCATTTTATAATTAGATCACTAATTTGTGACAGATTAGGCGTTACAATTTCTGGGGAAATACCTCCAGACTTCCAGTTCCACTACGCCAAGATAAACGGCCAAAATTAAACTAACGACTAATAATATGGAATTCCAGACAATTATTTCTGAACGGAATCATTGTTCTGGCGCAAAAGAAAAGAAAAATAGCTAAGTATACTTTCCGACATTCTCTACTTCAGCAACTGGCACTAAGTAAAGTTGTTTTATTATTCGTTAAAGATTTGCATCTGCACATAATCTTTTCTGCTTTTGCCAAAGCCGAATAAAACCCAATGTCAGGAAAAATACTATTAGATCTACAAGCTTTTTGCGGTAATATAACAATATTCTTTTTTTTTCACTCGGATTTTCACTATTAGCTTTGGAACATCTGCGATAATTCGCAGGTTTGATTCCTGCTTTATACAGAACATTGCAAATACAAAATTTTATTTGAATACGGAAAGATTAACAAATTCAAATTTCCAAATCGCTTTAGATTCATCAATTCTTAAAATCGATTGCTATAAAGACCGAATTCGAACAAATTATATGGCAATAGCAACATGCACAAATTTGATTCAGAAGCAGTATCTAAGAAAATTACGATTCCTGACACTGTAATTACTTACAAATCTATATTTGAACGATGAAAGGTTCCCCCGTTTAAGTTGAATACAGAGATATTTTTACATGTCCTAACATAATTAATGAATTCTTTTTTTTTATAGGCATCGAGATCGCGATTCCGACTGATCTTGTTCAAACACCTGCAAACATTTCAGTTTTGATTCCTCTGTTAGGGGAAAACACAAAAAATAAATAAATAAATGTAGACATGTGAATACCGAAGGCTTTTTGACATAGCTTTTATTACACCGGAGGTGTTCCTTTGAAGATGACTCTCCTGGAAAGAGTCAAACTCCGGCATAACTCTTCACGGAATTATTTCCGGCACCCGGAAAAAACATTTTCAAATTAAATTGGGTTTCTTATCCACGCAATGACAATATACAGATTACGAATGCCTGGTGAATGTCACTGCAGAAACGAAGGCAATGGCAGCGGATACCATTGCATTTGCGATGTGTGCGACTATTTTGCACACCTTCATCACCTTCTTCGTATTCTTATGACTGTAAGTAATATTTTCAGTTAAGTTGCCCTGCTCTGCCTCAGGGAAATGCACGTTATGTTCCAGCGAACGAAGCGTGCTATGGAGGAATGGAATAGTGCGAGTAGCGTTTGGCTGCTGATGCAGACGGAGGCCGTGTCTGTGCAATTTCACCAGTTGACACAGGACATGGCCACGGCCTTAGACGTGCTGCCGCTTAAGCATTCCATCCATGTAAGTTGTGTGGAGTGATTGTTTTAAGGCGTGTAATAGAAGCAACTGTTGTAACCAGTATGACTGTTTCTAATGTAAATGACGATATGAAATGTAATGAATTGATCATTAAAAGTGTTGTTTTCTACATGTCTGAATGTCTTACCGTAGCGCCAAAATACTCTAAGCAGAAAACAATGAAAAGACAAACCCCGTTTCATGCGTTTACAGTTATCATGAACGTGTAGCAGTAATAAAAGTAGCATGCCAGATATTGATATGATCGGATTTGAGGCGTGTAGATACATAGGCAGGTGTGAAGTGACTTGGGAGGAGATGAACAAAGGAGAAATTGGGTGTAATAACAGGATGATATGGAGACATGTGGAAGAAAGGAAGCAATGGTGAGTACAAATCGGAGGCTACAGTTTCTGGTTTTTACCATTTACTGTATGTTACCAAAACAGCTGCCTGTAAGGTTAATATCAAACAATGCATCCCTGTTACAATTCAATGACACGATGCTTAATGTTTAACAGAACCTTGATTCTCTCTTTGGCACCAAGCATTTTTTAGATTTTTAAATTGACCCTGTTTCTTGAAAGCATATTTTTCATTATAATTAACTATTTCCACAATGCTTTAATGTTCTTGGTATGGTATATAGAAAACTTAGCCGGGTAAACTATCTTGCAAGGTGAGAAAAATGGCATGTATCTTCTGCATTAACAGAAAAAATATCTAATGACTGATTTGTGTATTTTGGGAAGGTTTTGCAACGTTTTTATAGCTGTTAAATCTTACTATAATATTGAAATCTGAATTAAAGATGTTAAGGTAAACATGAATTTTTAAGATAGTAAAATCTGGAAAAGATATTTGTTGGGATTCATGCTGCTACTTAGTATTGGGAATACCTTGGGTATCACATACAGAGGGGGCTCTGTGTGCCCGAGATTTGGATTCAGCTGAGGTTACAGTGGAACACACGAGGGAGGATGACAAGGACCCTAGGTGTTTTTTTTATTAATTTTATTTTCTCAATTGTGAAGGGTATTATGTTCTCTGTTTTTTGTACTTTGCAGGCAAATACAAAGGGGTTTGGGGAGGAAGTTTGATCCTTGAGCCAATTAAGTGTAAAATATTGAATTGCAGATATAATTTTAGGTGACAGGAAAAGGGTTGAGAGTAGCCCTCTGAGGAGGAAGAGAGGATATAAATAAAATAAAATTGTATTGTAGACCAAAAGGGAGGGTGTTTCATTGTATTTGATTTTTAGTTAAATTTCTGCACTAAATTTGCACAAACATCGCTTTCCAAAATATTTTAATAAGGGCCTGTTAGTGTAGTGCCCTAAAATATTTTAATAAGCTCCGTCTCGAGCCCCATTGGGCCATTGGGAGTGTAAACATGCTGAGAAATCCGAAGCAGAAAAGAATCATAGCCACCGCTATAACTTCATCACCGCGGCTCATGTTTGTGCAGACTTCCTCAGCCTCGAAGCCATTGCAGTTTAGTAACAACTGTTCTTCCATGTCGTCTGGAATGGTCTTGTGGAAGGCATTACTATTCTTGAAAAATAGAAATGTACGAGGCATTGTGGGAGAAAATTATACATGTGAGTCGGTGCAATGGCATTACCATTGACAGGAGAGACAAGGTTGTTTGCGTATCATAACAAATAATTTCATGCCGTCATATCTGTGAAGAGGAAGTTGCATGTGGCTTTCCGAGATGATAAAAAGTGGTAGTTACGCACATTCCACGCAATTGTATACGTTGCCGGCACGCATCGAGGTGGTATTCTGCGAAGTCCGCCCGTGAAATATCAAAAAGTGATGTTAGTCGTAAGGCTTAGTACATTTGTCGTCTTAAAAATGCTTTACTAATTTTCTTTCTCCTATTGATGACCGTCGTCGTTTTTGGAGGTGTCTCTTATGGTAAAAGGGGCCATGCCTAACTATCACTTACGTTAGCACAGGCCCCAGCAAAATCGAGCCTAGCGCCTGCGTGGCCGTGACACCACCGCATACGCCATCCTCTGCGCCACACATCATTTCAAGAAAATGTTTTGAAAAAGTCAAATTTATTCACATATGAGAACATACGTGAGAGTTAGGCATAAAGGGTAAAAGGTACCTCTCTTTTGGCACTGAATTTTTTCCAGAATCTTTCTCTATAATTTTGTTGAAAGGTGGACTCTCATTTGTGATATTTTTACTTTTTAGTTTATCTGGTCTTTCACATAAAAATTTCATATCATACATATTTTACTTTCAATGACATCTATTTCTGTTGGCAATAATTGACATATTAATTTGGTCAATTGCCTTTTGGTTTTGCCATCTCTTGTTGCATTTATATAAAATTTCACATCGCTTCACCTTCCCTTTGTATTCTTCGTTGTCACTGCAAAGAATTATTAGATGAATGAATAACATACACTCAATGATAAATTTAGGCTCTTTCTCATCATCCTTATAAATGGAACTGTGTAAGCAAATAATTAAATTCACCACCACTAAAACTTTAGCCTTTCTAGGTACCATTTTAACAGAACTTCTTCCTTCCAATGTCGCATCGGAGACTTGGGCGAATTGAATGGATTAGATGTGTCAGACAGACAATTTATATAGGGCAGATCAAATGCATCACACATCATAAGGAAGGTGTGAATGGGGGGTGCGGGACAACTGATTAAGGTGCATTATTTTCAACAGACGCAATTGTTATTTACTGCCTACATTGTATTCTTCCCCTTTGTCCACAATCTCTATTTTCTTGATTCGTTTCGATGGTTGTTTGCATACTACTATGGATTCATTGTCGTAAGTGACTGTCTCAGGTAGGGAATGTCTCATAATCCTCCTTTCCTTGGTATAGAAAAAATCACCAGGTACGAAAACGCAACGAACGTTCAGATTCAATCCAAGAAAATAAAAAAAGGCAAACGACTACTGACTATCTTGCACTTGCACGAGTTGGCATAGTGCCGCACTCAATGCACATCGGAAATCTACCCCCACCTACCCTTCGAATTGGACACATCAACAACTTAGCGTCCAAAAAAATAAAAGTGATCGTTGCATGTATCTACCTTTCTCATCATCCTTATAAATGGAACGGTGTAAGTAAATAATTAAATTCACCACCGCTAAAACTTTAGCCTTTCTAGGTGCCATTTTAACAGAACTTCTTCCTGCCAATGTCGCATCGGAGACTTGGGTGAATTGAATGGATTATATGTGTCAGTCAGACAATTTATATAGGGCAGATCAAATGCATCACACATCATAAGGAAGGTGTGAACGGGGGGTGCGGGACAACTGATTAAGGTGCATTATTTTCAACAGACGCAATTGTTATTTACTGCCTACATTGTATTCTTCCCCTTTGTCCGCAATCTCTATTTTCTTGATTCATTTCGATGGTTGTTTGCATACTACTATGGATTCATTGTCGTAAGTGACTGTCTCAGGTAGGGAATGTCTCATAATCCTCCTTTCCTTGGTATAGAAAAAATCAAAAGGTACGAAAACGCAACGAACGTTCAGATTCAATCCAAGAAAATAAAAAAAGGCAAGCGACTACTGACTATCTTGCACTTGCACGAGTTGGCATAGTGCCACACTCAATGCACATCGGAAATCTACCCCCACCTACCCTTCGAATTGGACACATCAACAACTTAGCATCCAAACAAATAAAAGTGATCGTTGCATGTATCTACCATGCTTATTATTATCAAGAATTCTCCAACTTTTCCTTGTATGGTTGATTGGATCCCACAACTATAGGGTGTAATTAATATTAATATGATGAACAAGTTCATAGATAATTTTTGTGATTGGCATGTCTATGTCATGCAAGTCTAAAAACCTATGCTTAAGAGAGTTTGCTATTTTATAAAATGCAGAGCTAAGAGAGTCTGTTTGAGATTGGGAGTTGTCTACACCATTCCTTAATAACAAACTTGAATTGGTCTAAAGTTTGAAAATAATTCGATGTTAAATCTTATGCCAAGCTCATAAATGTTAGTTCACGGGCGAGGAGGGTGATTATGGAACCAAGGTACTTAGTCTGAATGATTTATAATAACGAGTGCCACATTTCACAATGGGAGATTTACACACGGCATGTGAAATCTTCAATGTTAGTCAAATGTTGACATTGTTTCACCTAATACAACCAACATGTGTCTAATCTTTTTCTAGCACATGCTCACATCCTGTGAGAAAAAAGGAGCTTCAAAACAGGTCGTGGACTTTCACCAAAGCATAATAAGAATTGTTTTTCTTTCCAGATGTTGTAGTTGTACTATATTTCTCCCCCCTGCCCATAATATGAACTTGAAACAATTTAAGATAGCATATATTTCACCACAAATTGTAACTCCAAAAACTAAACATTGTTATCCTCTCCGGTGTAATTTGCAACTCATTTGCAATTGTAGGGATACATGTTCCACTTAATTGAATTCTTATCAAATCCTACCATTTCATACAATATGAAAAACAAGACATCAATATATACAATATTTTTTCAGCCATAAAAAACAGTGCAAAGGAATGTGTCTGTATTGTGAACATTAGTGCTACAATGAATACTTAATGACTGTGAACGTTAGATAATTGTCTTCTTTCACTTTTAGTTGAAAGAACGTTTTGACAATAATGAATACATACATTAATAAATTATAAATGCCCGAACGAACTAACATGTGCTTGTATATTTATAGATAAGTGAATTTCAAACTAGGACATTCTTGATATGCACATCGACCTCCAATGGTTAAAAAAATAAAAAAATAACAAAATAAGAATAAAACAAGGCAAGGGGAAAGGTTTAATACAATCATGTCCAAACTGTGCATTTTAGGGTCCTAGTATGTTAGGAACATGGAGTATAAAATTTGGGCATATGTGCTGATAATAGTGAAAAATGGAGAAATGAAGTGAAGTGACAATTAAAATATAAGAAGAAATGATGTACAGATCATCAAAAGTCGAGAAAATATACCAATATAATTATAATTTAAATCAATAATCAACAAATATATAAACACTCTTAAAAATTAACAACTAGAAACTATTTCTAGATAAATATATAGTAAAATTGAAGTGTTACGCGGGGACACATACTCTAGATTTTGGTGATGCCCCGGACGTCCCGAACGTTTCGGGGACTTGGGGACTTGGAGGGGACGTCTTTGATTTTTTTAAAATCTTTCAAAAGTTTTCTGATGTTTGTACTTTTAAAAAGATGTTATTTTTACCAAGAACATCAAATTATAATCTTGAAAATACCTAAACTACAATTTAAATCCCTATATGTCGTTGAAAAAAAATTAAAATATTGAAATATTAGTTTTTTACGTATTATTTTAAATGTCATGCTCCTGTCGTCCCCAAAATTTAGGAATTTTTTTTACCATCCCAAAAACCCCGTCCCCGAGACTAACGTAACTATGAGTAAAAGCAATTGATTCAATTGAAATCTAACACTTTTAAATTCAATAAAAAACAATATATTTTTATATCAAGGATTTTCCTTTTTTATATTTGCAAAGCAAGCCCTATAGACGCTCCATTCGGAAGGCAAAAGTTATTACTTGCAATGCAACTATTATACGTTGCTGATAGATCGGTATACGGTTACATTACGATTATACATAACTCAAGGTATGTGTAATGTCTCCCATAAAAATATCATAATTGCCTTAGAGGTATTGGAGATGTATTGAATAACTCAAGGTATTGGAGATGTTTTATGTTGCAATTTTATATTATATTATATTATTTATTTTTACTCCAAAGAATTGATGTGATTTCTTCAAAGTGCATTAATGCAAGGCAAGTCCTCCTCGTCGGTTAGGGCATGGGGGATTAGACCCTGGGTGGATGGCTAGTGAACACTCGGGTCCCATCATCAGGCCACACCCTTGTTCCTGTTTTATGTTGCAATTGATTTCCACAATAATATTAGTAGAATCTAACACTCTCATTTATTAATATAACATAAGATAACACCAAAACAATATTTTAAAATCCATTAAGTTAAGGTTGGATTAAGCCAAAAATAATTAGGTAGTTGTAGGGGTGTCTAAATACAAAGCTTTTTCTTCTTGTTGGTTATTTTTTAGAACATTAAAACAATTTACCTTAAGATTTAATATTAATTGATCTATTTTATTGAAATTATCATATAGTGACATTAATTATAAGTATAGACAAAAAAATGTATTATAAATTTTTTACAAGTAATAACAAATATGTCCATATAATTTTTTTTGTAATGTCATGGGGTATAACTAGAGATTATGCAGATATCTAATTTTTTTAGACAAGTATAATTGAAGGAAAAAAAATACTTAATTCTCTATTTTTTTTTTATTTTTTTTTGGGAAATGTCTATTATTTTTAATGGAAGAATCGATAGTCCTGGTTAAGTTATGAGACCTCTGTTCAGATTTCAGTCCCACCACCCATTTGATATTTTATAGGATATTTTTATTTATTTCAGTCCCACCACCCATTTGATATTTTATAGGATATTTTTATTCTTTTCGTATGGCAGTTTATCTAAATTTGTGATTTTTTTTATGATTCTGATGCAAACTTCAAATTATGAGAATGTATGCAGCTTTAATTTATTTACTGGATGAGAAAAATTCTTAACTGAATTTGTGAGAAGGCTGTCCACTACAATTATTTTCTAGGCGCCCCCCCAATCTTTAATCTAGCTCCCTCAAACAATTACAAATTTTTTAATTTTTTTTTTTCTAAAATGATAGAAACAATTTTGTCCCAAAGAAACATATTCCACTTGAGATAGTAAACATGTATTGAGAGACAATTATACTTAGATTATAGTCATTGATACGAATCTAACTGTATAATGATATGCCTATGGAAATAACGGCTTGCTGTCAAGATATCTAAAATATATAACTAAAATGACATAAAGCTAACAATGGGCAAATGGACTAACTCAATTACTGTGTATGTTATAATATATATATGATTCCATTAAATAGTTTAACAGTTACAATCATGTAACTTCCATGGACTTCTCTGAGGAGGAATGAAGATCAGCAACTTCTTTCTCCAAACACACTTCTAACTCTGCAAAAATACTATTTATTCTCCGGAACTCCAATATTAGATCATTGTCCAACTCCAATTACAACTAGGTACCATTGTTATTAATGAATGGCCTCCGTAGCAAATTATATATTGCTGAACTTCATAGGTCAATACCCACATAACTGTTAGCCAGCTTGGAGAGATGGGAGCTTGACAATGACTCTGGTTTTCCCGTTCCATTAATAAGCTAAGACCAAAACCAATAATTAAGCCTTTAAACATCCTAATTACAATAAATTAATGGATTTGACTGGAGGCTGATCAATTCATGTCAATTGATAGTTAGCAAGGGAAATAGTTGCTTGAGGAGCAGCATGAATATACACAAAATTCATACTCTGACCAGGAGGGAGAGACTTTAACCATGCAGGAAATGAGTACAAGTTAGTGTTTGATTTGGAGAGACCCCAAATAGGACCATAAAGCCTTTGAATGGACAGGTTGAGAGCTTGAAGTGTTTGTTGCTGAGATTTATTGGTGATAGACACAGAGTATTTGTAATAAGTTCTTCCTCCATGACTCCAAGAATGTGAAAGATTCTGTGAGATGGCTACCAAACTCTCCTCTGCAGATCATGAACAATAAACCATAATTAGCAACCTTTTCTTATTGAAAGAACACCAAAGCATTCTAAGAGATAAATAAGTCCTCTTATATCATTTGATTAAATGAAGATGCAATTACCCTTTTTAGGAACCTTATAGGAAGTAAATTAAATGATAAACACAATGCATCATATCAATAGATCTTAAACCTAGTCCATCATACATTTTCCCACTCTCTCTAGCATACATAAACTACTTGTTTCATTCTTCCCACAATCATACTTGCATTATACTTGTAAATTTAAATCTAAACAATCTACACCAAAAATTCCAAAGGAAGTATTTGTTGATGTGTAATCATAGCACCCCTGAATGTCTGCAACTTGATAGGTTGAAACCTATCAGTGTGATTGCATAACATGAGCTTTTACCAAGGTGTGGGGACTTTACAATCAGGGAAAGCTCTCTAGATGAAGGAGGGTTCCTATTCCTCTATTCTAATGCACACATACAAATTATAGAGGATCTACCCTAAAATATACTCTAACTTGCCAAGGAGATAGGGTTAAGAAGGGTGCAAGAAATTAAACCTAGACTAATATAGGTGATGCACCAAAAGGAATCCTGAATAACTTGGCCTTACATGGAAATGAATGGAAACAAGATTGAAGAGGATGAACATAAAAACATATGTGTTTCTTATTACCATTTCATTTACCATTAAACACAAACCATCAAATATGCAACATAATAACCATGCACAGACAACCAAGATTGCAAATGAGAGATCATATGAAAACAATGAACACAAGAGAGGGTTAAATTCATCCATAAACTTCTATTATTGCTCCATAGACTTGATGCAGTGCATTACAATGGCCAAGAGGAAAGATTGCATTTATAGTTTAGATGGGAGGTTTTAAACTCCAAAAATCCACTTATAGACAAGAGAAGAAAGGAGGGGTGCAAAGCAAAAATTATCCAACAACAGAAAAATGCCCCCCCTCCTTACAATATATATGAAGAATGAGAGAAAGGGAGATGGAAGAATTTGAAATATTGCTTCAACCACCCCAAAATGCATTGAATTCAGCTGCAACAGTTATGTGTGTTACTGTAAAACCCATTCCTCCATGTAATTTTCCTTGTTGGAGAAGAAACGATCCCATACCTCATTATTGTGGTAGGTGAGAAACCCATAACACCCTCTAAAAATGGCAGACTGTATTTCTTCATTTTTAAGACCTTAGTCCCACTTAAATTAAGAGAACCAATCATATTTGTGTAGAGGATCCCTGTGAGATTTCCAAAAATTCCTTTCTTGTGCAAATATGACTTCCCAATCAAAAATTATGGCCATTTGAAGGTCAAGGTGTCATTCTGCAAAAATTGTGAACTGTTGATCTCCCTTTTTGGAGGTCTAAAATGCATGCAACCTCTGAAATCCAAAATTTTTGGAACTTTAGAATTTTTGAATTTGGAGGTTGAGCTACTTTTCATCCGCTTGGGCACGTGAAAACTTTGAAACCCCGGAAAGTTTGAAGTTCTAAAATTTCAGGACATTCAGAATTCAGAAATTCGGACCTTGAGTTGTGATTTTTGCGTTTTGGGGGCTCCAAACTTCCAAAAATCTGAACCCCGATACTACAAAACTAGGACCTTCGAAAGTCTGAAATTTCCATCGTGTTGACCCCCAAAAAACAAGTTTGACCTCTGAAATCCAAACCCTTTCGGACTTCAGACTTTTGGGATTTCGAGATTTTTGCTTGCTTTTTCTGACCGGTCCTCCTACTATAGAACCAACTAAAACATTGGGGGATCTTTCCCTTCAGGGTGATTGAACCATTTAGCATATCCTCTCCTTTGCAACTGACAAATGATGGATTGTCTTTGTCTGATACAATGGAGGAATTCCCTATGGCCCTCCAACTTTTGTTTGGCTGGGATAATTTGATGGCCATATCCCACCATGCATAGCCATTGTCGAGGCCCGCCTGCAACTTGATTGTTCAAAACCAAGTATGTAATCAACCTCTCTATTTCCATTGAGCAAGGGCTTTAGAATGCAGGTCTCAATGGATAACTAAGGTTCTATTCAAGGAATCAGAACTTTTTAGCCCATCAATTACAAAACCTGATTGGAGATAAGGATAAAAATGTAATTTTTGGCAATAAACAATGACATGTTTATGGTGGGTCAACTATAGGTCTAGATGATACTTACAGTTAAAATGGAGGAGAAGATCTCTGTTTAGGAAATGGGGGCATATATGTTTTCTGTTTTTTACTATGGGGAGCAAATCTTGTTCACACTTGCCACATTACAAAAAAGCAAAAATTTAGGACTTCATTATTGAAATATTTAAGGAAATGGATAAAAGTAATTCCATAAGAAAACATTACCTTGATTATCAAACCTTAGTTGAGATGTTTGGCTAAGAAATGGGTTATAAGTTACAAGTTTTTACCATACCTGTGATTCTGATCAAGCCAAGGCTAAACAGTTCACTGAACCATGGATCCACTTGTCCGATACAATGGGCATTGCAATTTCTTGCTAGTGGCTCTTGGGTTGACAAATAATCAACCTACAAGAGCGAAGAGAAATGAGGCACTAGGTCACAAAATGCATGTTGTTCCATTTCTACCAATATAGGAGCCCACCTGAGATAAGAAAATAAACTACCTTCAGCTCACCCTTATCTTTTCTGATGATGATTGAAAAAAATATAGTTTCTTAATGCACTGATGAATGACATTCATACCAGGTGTTCGCTGTACATTGTATCCATTTTTTTGAAGGCAAGAACACATGAAAAACTCAGCTTTTTCTTGGTATTTTTGACAATACATTCTCGTTTTGCCCACCCATTACCTTGCATGAGAATCTGCCACAGCCCATAGTTTTGTATGATGTTCAGTTGCCTGATAAATATATTGCTAAACTGCTAAAATATTAAGTACCATGTCAGCCATTTTTTTGTAGATTTATGGCCTTTATTTTATCTGTAGTTATTGGAATTTTAGCTCATCACAATTTAATCGCAAAAATAATCTTCTAATCACTGCCATATATTGAATAATTTGAATGACTATGCACCCTCATTGACCATGGATGCAAGAACTTGGACCCCTGCATATTTAACATCCCAAGAGAACTTTGTCATGCTCCATCCTGTCCCACCCATGGAATCTGCATTCTCAGTCAAGTAGTTCAAATACGTCTGATCCCCAGTTGCTTTATGTAGCCATGTTGCTGCCCACAGTAATTCATCCTGCAAGAAATGTGTTCTTTAAGAATAGGATTCAAATGCATTCCTGTTTTTATAGGGGAGATAACATTGCTGAGAACTTACATTATATCCACTGATTGACCCGTAAAACTTCCTAACATTAGTAATGCTGCTGTCATACTTTCCCCTGTATTTATCAGCAAACTCAAAGAGCTGCAAGATTGCCACAGGTATATAACATAACATCAGATTGCAGCATGAAACAGGGTAGTTAGATTTAAGCATGGAGAGAATCATAGATCTGTTTGAAAAAATGAGTCAAAGAAAACCTGCTTGGCATGGCTGAGAAGGTCATTAGAATAAGTGGGATTGGAGTCCTTGAATACTATAGAGGCAGCAGCCATTGCAGCAGTTGTTTCTCCTGCAAGATCTGATCCAGGATTGTTGGTATCAATCTTGTATGCCTGCCTAGGAGTTGTCATATCTTCTGGCCTCTGCCAACAGTTATGGTCTGAAATGCCATCACCCACCTGAGACCAGAGTGAAAAAACAATATTCCCGACTTGGTCAGAGATCGGCATTTTCTGTAAAACTACAAAAAAATTGAGAACTCACCTGGCCATATAGTACATTTGGCTCAGGATGAGCTTTTAAGAGGTAATCAGTCCCCCACTGGATGGCCTCCATGGAATACCCCAGCTCTCCACTTTTGGCTAGCTGTTTTCCATACTCTATCACACTCCATGAGAGCATGGTAACAGTGAATGCCATTGGAAGACCAAATTTAACATTGTCACCTGCATCGTAGTAGCCTCCCACCAAATCAACCTGCTCACATTGCATCCACTCGCTATCAGCTCACTAAATCTGGAATCTACAAGCTCTTTAGACCATACCAAATTTAGAATCAGCTCACTGGCATTGGAATTTGATAAACAAAGAAATAACTTATGTAGGCCATAAGTGCCGGTCTAGAAAATCAAGAAGATGAATAAATTAAGGCTAACTATAACTACAAACCCCATTAGCTAAACCATCTCCAAGTCCGGAATTGGCTCGCCAAGTAGCCCTCTGAGTATTAGGAAGCTTTCCAGATCTCTGAGCTTCATAAAAAAGTAAGCTTTTTGCTCAAGGCCTGCCCATAGTCATGGCTTGCAGAAGCACTCTCCATGAACACTAGTGCAGAAACCAATGCAGCCACTAAGAAAGAAGCCATGGTCACAATTGGATTACAAACAGGGTACCCCTCTCGCACAACTTATAGTTTCCAAGCACCCAATTTACAGCCCCACAAGTTTTGGAAGCTACAAGGCCTTGACAACTATGGCTGACACATGATGCAGCAGGACAGTATTAGAAGAAAAATAAGGCTGTGCTAAATTATACTAGACGAATACTTGATCATGACAGTAGCAGGCAGAAAAAGGCCAAATCAGAGGCACTTTCTTAGCTTGCATAGGCAATATGGAATATTTTCAAAAAATAAAAAGTACGATGATCAGATGATGCCTTTTAGTTTTCACAGAAGAGCCAAAAAAAGCTAAACTGAGAGACTAGAGTAACAAACAAGTAATGCTGCTGAACATTCCAAGTGCTCAATAACAAAAAGAAAAAGCACCCCTGATAAAAAGTATAGAGGAATAAGACAACACAAAAAAAAAAAGAGAATGTGGGCACTCAAAGATTCGGAGAAGGATGACTACCCACTATTGTAATCTCTTAAATCTTTTGATAGAAAGCGATTGCAGAGACCCACTTCCATATGATATTCTAAGTTAAAAACTATGAAAATGGGCGAGATCCTTTCTCTGCTGCTTCTGCAGAGCCAGTGTGGATGAGATCAAAGTGCAGGAAGCAACATAATTTATGATGCTGCCTACCAAAGCATAATATCACCTTATTATTATCATTAAAGAATTTAGATTTCATTAAGAGAGTCCGAATTCCAATCCTTCATTTACTGTGGAGAAACATCCGTGTCTGTTTTTAATGCAAGGACTGATGCTTCCGACATATTCTGGTTGTCAAACTAACATCCTAGAAATTGATGATTCATAAAGATTTCGTTAAAATATACTTGAAAATAACTTTACAATGCATATACCGTTGCATAATTTATTTTGTGTTAGTGATCAATTTTTGTCATTATTGTGGTAAGTTGGTAACTGCCATGTTTTCCCATGTGGGCTGATCCTGCTCCGCAATTGATGGATGTTATGGGGAAGATGATGGGAGAAGTGACTTGTGGAACCTGTGCGTTGGCTTGTTTGCATTGATGTGTCAAAACTGTGAAATTGTCCATTTTAGCTTGCGTGTATGCATGTGTTCAGAGCAAACAAAGTCATCACCAACGTTGTTAGAACGTGGATGCATGTGTTAGACCTTGAAAAAAAAGTCTTTCTAATGATTTTTTTTAGATTTTTGGGAGAAGATTTGGAGTTCAAGACATATTGTAAGAAATTTAGGGATTATTTGTGTGTAAATTTTTGATCTAGCATTTCTAGACTTCATCCAAATTTTGATGAGTTTTGTAGATTGACTCCAAATATATCAAAAAATTTACATGCAGCTGTTCATAGAAATTCCTATTAATTTTTTATTTTTATATTGTTATTCTACAATCATAGTTCAGGTGGTAATGGAGGGCTGTACGAAAAATCTAATATTATGTGTACAATGCAATGTGAACGCCGAATGGTATATGTTATTAGATTTAGAAAGACAGTTATTACTTTTGTAGTTGATGTTGATAAGGGGTGTGATTGACAATACTGATTTTCTATTAAAGCCAAAACAAATGTTGCAAAATACATTAGAAGGGATGTTAGATAACAGTTAGTTGTGTAATAATTGAATACAAATGCAAGTGAGACATGTAAGTTTGCTAATACTCACTCTCAAGAATGTAGTGAATGTGAAGTGTTGTTGTCAAAGTAGATTGAAAGAATGACTAAGTGCTTTAACATATTATCTCTCCATGAAACTAAAATGAGACAGAATATGCAATTATATATAAACAAATCTGAAATGGTTATGGTACATTCCAAATTTCTTTATTACCTCAACGAGTTTGAGAGCATCATTGTTAGAGCTATTTTGTGCATATCTTACAATCATAGCATTCCATGAGACCACATTTCTTTGAGGCATTTTGCAAACAAAAAATGGTATATGTTATTTGTGTTATAGGGATAGTTTTTACTTTTGTAGTTGTGTTTGTTTAAACTATGGGTGATTGATTTTGTATGTGTAGAAATATAGATGAGTCACTTCATTTAAAAAGCGCAAACATGAGGTCTTACCCTTAAAACTATTCAAAATGCAAAAAAGTGATATAATGTACAAAGCTTTGGATGGAAACAACTATAATTTGCATGGTCCTTTCTCGGCATTTTAAATTTCTAGGTATTTGTGTGCAGATGAAGACATTAAAAATGTGTTGTTGTTGGTTAACATAAAGAAACAGGCAACAATAAAAAGGAAAAATCGAACATGTATGTTGAAAAGTGTAATTTTGTAATTGTAGATATATAGACGAACCACTTCATTTAAAGGTTTCATCTCTTCATTTCAAAGTTGTTACAAATTCGTACATATACATTTACAAATCTCATATCATGAGTGGTATCGTTTTGCGGACTATTTTATTTGAACTTAACATGAGAAGAATTATATCATGAATGGTAGCCTTTTGAGGGTAATTTTATTTCCGGTAAACATGAGTACATTTGATACCCCTTGAACGGAAATGGCGTCTAGGATAGAAGAAGTGTTGAGTAAAGTAGTAGCGGAGGTGCTATCAAAGCAGAGTGTAGTATTTACGAAGGGTTGAGTGATAGTAGTCTTGCTTCCTCCTTTCTTCTTGCTCCAAGTGTTGCTACGTGTGCCATTTTTGAGTACCTTTCGAATGAAAAAGGAGGTGAAATGCGCAGATTTGCAAGCGAGGCAACTCTGGAGAAAGTTGTGAATGTCAGACCCTGCCTTTCATTGGTTCCAATGTCGACAGTTGCTCTATGCATAGTAAGTCCCTGGGACTTGTGGATAGTTAATGCCCAGGCCATTTTAAGCGGCAATTGTCTTCGATTCCCTCTCGAAATAGGGGGTATCAGAATATGTAACGGGTTGGAGGGATCCCAACATGGGCCGTTGTATCTATCAAATTTGACAACAACAAATAAAGGTAATGTTGGTGGTGGCATTGATGCGTCGTAGACAATGTCGGTGATTGTTCCTGTAGCACCATTTACGAGGCCTGCGTCAATCCATAAATTTGCAATAAGCATGATTTTTTGTTGTTTGCACAGCAAGAACTTTGTGCTCCAACTGATCATCATCAGGATTTCTTGGTCCAGCCCGCCTGTTACTTTCAGCAATGGATTGGGTGATCGGAACGTTCAATGCCTTCAGCATCTGAAGGTTGTGGGAGTCCACGAGGTCATTTTTTGCAAACAAATGTGGTGCGTCCTTAAAATTTTTGAGCTCTTGCTGAGTTAGGTGTGTGTCTGTGTGAGACATTAGGAGTTCCCAGTCCTCAATAAGAGGGGTTGAATCTCGCATGTTGAGCAGTAAATTCGGAATGAAACTTGTGCATCGGTTGTTCCTTGTTGCCGAAATATAGTTTGCAATGTAATGGAAGAATGAAATCCCTTCCAAAGGGTGGCTCCATAGGATTTACTTGCATAAAAAGGATTGTCCATAACCGGTGGTAATTTCCCTAGGTCGCCGAGGAGGATGACTGATCTGTTTCCAAATTCAGATGTTTTTGAGTGTGGGAAAGCCTCGCGTAGCCTACTGTCAATTTTTCCTAGCAACTTTGGGCCGATGAAACTCATTTCATCAATAAGAACATATTCTATATGTTTCAGCGACTCTTGAAAAGATGATAATGCTTGGCCTTCAAGGGGTTTTAATTCTTTGATTGGAATACGGAGGGTTGCATGGATTGTGGGTGCGGAGATGTTGAATGTTGAAACACCGGTAGGGGCGAGCAGAAGGAGAGGTGAGGGAGATGTGGTTGATGCTGTTGTAAATGAATTCTGGATTTTATTTATCAGAAATGATTTTCCTGTGCCAGTTGTTCCTTGAATTATCAATCTTAATGGAGGTAGAAGTGTTTTGTTTGTTGAATGGTGCAGTATGGTATCAAGAGCTAGTTGTTGTTCTGAAGACAAAGGTAGTGTGGTAGATGGTGGTGTGGCCTGCATGCTGGTGTTATTTGTGTCTGCCTTTTCTCTCTCGATGAATGATGAACCAGTTATCTGCAAATCATGTGGAACGCCATGTATGTTCCAATTATTGTGTATGTCAAAATCTCGTTTCCCCAACATTTCAAGACTGTCAAGACCCGTGTTGTTTCCCAGATGAAGTTGTGCGAAGACCTGCCATTCTTGCAATGGTTCGTGTTGAATACTGCATTCGACCTCAGAGTCAGAACTAACATTTGTTTCATGTCTTGTGTCTGCGGTAGTGCGTAAAACATGCCATGGTCTGTAGTTGTGTTTGAACATGTCCCAAGTGCCGTTGATGTCATGTGGACTTGAGCCAAATTCGGAAGCAATATTTCTGAAAGGCTTGTATAAAAGGAGTTCTGACCAACAGAAAAGGTCATATGACGTTGAATCCTGAGTTGGGACATCCACAAATCTCGGGTGGACCCGAACAATTGCTTTAGTCGACCGCAGTTTCCATTTATCTCCTTTACGGTTCCTGTTGTAGCTCCAATCTCGAGCAACCTGAATAAGTGGTAGGTGTTCCATGGTTGCAGGGTGAACTCTATATGCATCCAAGAAAGTGGTTGTTTCTTGTACATCGGCGTCACTTTCAACGACACGTCTCAAGATTTTTTTGCCAACATTTAATGATACAAACGAACGACTGCACATAACAAGTGGCAATTTTTGCAGCATGTGGCATGTTTCTTGTGTGCTTATGTCATGTTCAACAATGCTCTCTGTGAGCATTTTTGAATCGCAATGTGTGCTGGTGAATCCGCGTCAGCATCTCTTGAAAATCTGGATAGCATTTGGTGATAGGTTTCTGAACGTTGCTCTGCTTTTGAAGCATATTTTGCAATATACTTCAGAACTGCATGGCGGGAAAGTACCGGTTGGCAATCGACATTTGCTCTCCATATGGATATCATAGTTTGATTGTGTATGTTCAGTCTATCATCATTTCTCGAAGGGAGGTACTTAATTTTCCCATCACTTTCAATGAGCAGGGATGAAGTAGGTTGTGTGGCCCATGGTGTGTTGTACCTGCACTGCAGTTGTGATTGCTTTCTACGCAGGCATGTCTGTTCTGAACATTTTGTGTGGCGTTGAACATGATTAAGCAGTTCTTCAAGGTCTGCATGTGGGGAGGAGGATAGTATTTGTGTTGTATTTAGCAAACAAGGGTCATCTAGCAGTGACCTGCGAACAAAATCCAAGCGGTTGCAAGCCGGACGGGGGTTCCAGGCAGACACGAACTTATCAAAGTATTGTTTTGTTGCCTCAATAACTGTTGTATCCTCCCAGTCCATTGCGTCAACTTTAGGTGTTCTCGAGCCACAATAAACCGTGGACGTGTGTGGAGCCTCTATGTTGCCATTCATACCTGCGAGATGAGAGAGCATAAATATTAGCTATGTAGTCTGGAAAAAACTTATTAAATAGTAGATTTTATTACCTGTACCAATAGTCTACTGCTCCAAGTTCCTTCTGCAATATTTCTTCATGAAATATTGTGAATCTGTGATGCAGGTATGTTGATACTCGATGAGGGTTTGAGACAATGTTAAGTGTTCTCCAATGTTGTGTGGCTCGAGGATCAGTAGGGCATTCACCATACATAATACTGTGGAGATCTGGCCATTTAGTGTCTGCAACACTTAGAGTGAAGAATAAGGTTGGTGTCCCCAATTGTTCCACCATATCTGAAAGCTCGCTTCTACTTTTTTCCCAGAATGAACGCGTCCCTCGAAGGCTCGATCCAAACCGCATTAAACTGTCTGGGAGGTTATCTTTGGGGCATTCCAATAGTTGTCTTCGCAGATCTCCAATTGTTGTAGGGATTCCTGATTCGATGTTTTGTTTCATGAAAACTGCAGTTGTGGACTGGCTTCTGTGCCGCATTATGAGGTTTAGAAGGAAGTAGTGAAATCTTGGGTGTGAACCGAAGTGGCCATCATGGTAGCGCATCAAATGAAGAGCATATTCATGCATTGGAACTTCTTTTATGCGGGGTTGTTGCCACATTGCTTTTCCAGCCGGAAACAAAGTTGGGAAGGCCATTGAGAACAAGCCCTCTGTATTGTATTCATTTATAGGTGAGAGCCCAAGCTCTGGCCATGGCATGGTAAATGGGGTGTTACCATCGTGGTTGAGCAAGAACTGTTTGATTTCCTCTTCTTTTGTTCCTGAATTGTGGGGTGTTGGCATGAAAGATGATGAGTGTTCATACGTTTCGTCAGAGTCATTGGAAGCATCAATACCATGAGCTGTAGAGGCAGTTTGCATTTGGGGAAATTCCACTGTGGCTGTGTTAAGAGATGAGGAAACATTTGACGACTCAGATGGTAGGGAGGAAAGGGCGTCATGGTCGATTAAGACATCTTTGTAATAGGGATCGTGTTGGATTTTATATTGCAAGGCTGCCCAAACACGAGATCTACTGACGTAGAAATCATACTTTTGTAAATTATATCCTTCCCTTTGTATGAGTACTATGTCCAAATCTCCAAGGCGGTGTGGTAGGTACTTTGCTATTGAAGTAATGTTTTGCGGGAAACTTATGGTGTGTCCTGAGTATTTGTATTGTCCTCCACGTACTTGGGTGACCTGTAGTAATGGATTGACTTGTGCGATAAGCATCTCCTCGATTTGGGTTAAAGATGCAAGAATGGTAGGCTGTTTTTCAGGGTCCATGTTGTTCCACGAAGAGAAGCGATGGCCGTGTTTTTCAGATTTGCATCTGCTACAGGAGGGAAAGCCTTCAAAGGAAATTGTTTTAATTCCAGGGTAATTTTCCAAACAGATTGAGCAAGTTTGGATGTTTGCCAACAAATCTATTCTTTTGTGAAACCGACGTTGGGCTTCAATAGTCTGCGACGAGGGTGGCAATATGGGAAGTCTCTGTGTATGGGGAGGGGTGGGGTGTTCTGTTTGGGTCGATTGTGGATTGCAAGGTGGAAAGAAGACAATAAGGAGATGAGGAATTGGTTGTACATGTGCGAGGAACTGAAGCAAAGTCGGTACTTGAGACAGTTTCTTGTGGCGGCACAAGAAAATGGGGAGGTGTGGCAGTAGTTAGCAAATATGGGTTCGTACGGAAGGAATTGGTATGGTCGTGCAAATTTGTTTCCATGGAAGTTACTTGCGGAATGTTGGCTGGAAATCCTTCAGTAGTTGTATTTGTTGGCAAGTTTGGAATGACAGGGAATGGTAGGTTGTTGGTCGATGTAAGTTGACAGATATTTGAGATTTTCGTTGTTCTACGCTCTAGGTGACGACGTCTCTGCTCAGAATTTATGTGAACTTTATTTTTTGCGTAGTTCTCTCTTCGTCGTGCTCGTTTTGCAGGAGTTGACATGATTGTGAAGTGACACACCTATGGAGTACCACCTGTTGGGAAAAAATGTGTCGGTCAGTAATGAACGATGCATTGTTTGTTGACATACAAAAAAACTTTATACAATAAACTATATACAATTGTAATGCATGTGGAGATCCAATGGGAACTACGTGTAAGAGGTATCATTTCGAGGATTAAAAATCTGCATTTGTTGCTTAAGGAAATTAATATTAGTTATATGGAAAGGTACAATACGTTCCAATAGTATACAATGATGCAAATACGTACATAATATAAGTGCAAGTAATTATCATTTATTTTCTTAAAAGATATTTCAATCCACATAGTAGTAGGAGGCAATAGTATGTCAGAATCAATAAACTATATACATTTGAAATGCATGTGGAGTTCTAATGGGAACTAATCATAAGAGGTAACAATTTGAGGATAAAAAACTTTTATGTGTTGCCTAAGGAAAAGATTTTTTGTTATATGGAAAGATACAATACGTTCTAATACTATACAAGGATGAAAATACGTACATAATAAAAGTGCAAGTTAAATGCATTTATTTTCTTAAAATTACTTACAATCCACATAGTAGTAGGTGACAATAGTATGTCAGTTTATAAGGAACTACAAAAGTTTTCTTTTGAAGCAGGGGAAAAGGGCGAAACATAGATATGAAATAAGCAACATAGCGGTGATAGTTCAAAGTATAGAATGGGATGGGTGAGGGTGTAAAGTTTGAAGGGACGGATACATTAGAAGTATTTGCGTAAAGAAGGTTACGGAGGAGTTGCACTGTTATCCACTTTCTTAGAACTGAGGATGACACATTTCAATCTGTTGTTTCCGCAGTATGTCTCTTTTTTCAGGGAAAGTGTGAAGCAGTATTCGTTGCCGATGACATTGCTTGTAATTTCACTGGTCGTGTCTTCGTCTATAGACAATAGGTGGAGATCGCTAGCTTCAACACCCATGATTGACTCAGTTGTCTCATCAAAAGCGGTAACTGACTGGAGTTCTCCTGTTGGGTCCTTTAGATCGATCCTGAGTGCATATCTATAATCATAGTTCTGAACTTGTACGTTGTAACTCGAAAAAAACCATGAACCATTACCATTCTCTCTCACCTTTTTCCTGCATTGTTTGTCACCTTTTTGAAGAGGACATGCCTTGTAAAAAAAGTTGTCCATGTTGATATTTGTGATTTCTGCAGTAACCATGGCCCATTCATTTCTCTCTGTGTTCCCCATATGTAGTACCTCCTGAAATCGTTGTTACAGAGGTCAAAGCTTTTTGGAGGGCCCATAAATTGGCTTGTGATAGAGGGTACCAGAAGGGAGTAGTCATCAGAATCAACCCAGCCATGAAGTGTATTTGTTTATGAAATTAGAGGGTTGACGTAACATTTGGTTCTTGAAACAGTGTCAACTGAGCTTCCATTGAAACTGGAGACGCGAGCAGCTTTCAAGGCAAGGACCGGAAGAGGCGGTATAGAAAGCATGTCTTCAAGTTCGTTGCTTATCTCATCTAAGTGTTGTCCCCACAATGTGACACTTACACTGAATCCCGACATGTCCTTTAATTGTAGTGTTCTTCTCTTTGTTTCAGACTTGTCATGCCGATGACAAATTGTTGAGCATGGTGACATCGTAAGAACAATGCCAATCAAATCAACTGTAGAACCTTCAACGCTTGCAGGTATGTCCTTGATTTTGGTGAAGTGAAAGTGATGGGAAGGTATTGTATCCTCATTTGCTATGAGTGGAGATATGGTTGAGGAAGGTTGCAGGAAAATCTCCAAAGCATTGTTCAAATGGTTGTAACATAGCTTTGCATCAGCAATCCTCGCAATCCTCCCATTGGAAATTGTATATAGCTTCCCATTTTCAATCTGCTCATAGAATGCTTCCGCGGCCTCATTGAAACAGGTGATGTGGATTTCCCCTCCTTCCTGATCCACAAAATCAAACCCAAACATGGAACCATCTCCCCTTGCATTGTGATATTGGTGAAGGGTTGTTTTTGCTAGGGCACGACCCTCTACGGACCACATGCGCATAGATGTATTCAATCCACTTATTTTAGTTGGTGTTCTCACAAAATATTTGTTAACCTGATTGGCACTTGCATCTGTTTGAGGCAACTGACTGTCTTGGAGAGCATTTGTTGGTAGTCGGGTTGGAGCACCGATTATCAAATGTTTTTCGACAACAACATCCATTTCAATGATAAGAACAGTCCTGCAGTGGAAAAGAAAATCATGATAGAATTAGAATTGAGCAAACGGATGAAAAAAACAAACATAAAGAAATTATAATTAATATAGGGAGTTTATATACATTGGTAATCGAGCAGGAGATGAAGCTTACAGTTCACTTTTGATCATTCTAACGTGGGATTTGTGTAAGCACACAATGGAGCCTTCTTGTATTGATTTTTCGGTTACACGGCTTGCAAATTTGGAGGGTAGAAGTGTTGTCTGAAAATGTTTCCCATCTGAAAGGTCAACACGATGTTGGGCAGCCGTGTTGAGAATGGACCTTAGGGAGGACAAGTGCAGTATCTGAAATGTGGGGTCAACAATGGAACCACCCTCAATCAATTGAGAAATGCCTTCGTGTGTCAAAGTTATTTCCATGGCAACTAAAAGATGCTCGAGATAGTGGGAGTTCTGCAAATGTATGGTGGAAAATGTAAACTTGTAGTGCAGTCAAAGATGAAATGAAGGATGTGTTCTGGAAAGCATGCATTTGTAAGCAATGAGAACCTTTAAAGTTTGCTTCCTTTTTCATTTATATTTTCTAAAAAGTGCAAACATGAGGTCTAACCCTTTAACAATTCAATATGCAAAAAAGTGATATAATGTACAAAGCTTTGCATGAAAATAACTAAAAATTGCATGATTCTTTCTCGGCATTTTAAAACTATATGTATTTGTGTGCAGATATAATGAGGAACACATTAAAAATGTGTTGTTGTTGGTTTACATAAAGAAGCGAGCAATTGTATAAAGGAAAGATATAATGAAGAACACATTAAAAATGTGTTGTTGTTGGTTTACATAAAGTAGCTTGCAATTGTATAAAGGAAAAATTGAACACGTTTGTTGAAAAGTTAGATTTTGTGTTCCATATGTTCCGCCGCAATATATACATGCATTTATTTGAAATGAATTACAGATTATTATGTTAAGCAAATAGAATGGAAAACAATAAGAACAATATGTACACTTGAAGTGAGAAAACTATAGGTATTTGTATGGAGACACAATGATAAAGAAATTAGGAATGCATAGTTGTTGGATAACAAAAAATGAACATGTGTTTGATAAGTTTGATTCTCTGTCGGATATATACTGCCACAATACATACATGGAATTATTTGGAACGAGTTACAGTTTGTTTCAAAAACACTTATAGACAAACACTTATAAACTAACCACTACAAGCTATTTTTTAAAATCAAATTTCTTGCTTTTTGCTTGTGCAATTTTCTTTGCACGTTTCTTGTATTTTTGTCCAGTTGCAGATGCCTCGATTGGAATTCCCATTCTCCTCAATTTGTGGGGTGGTTCATATTTCAGTGCATCTTCGTTAGAATCATAAATCAAGCAGAAGCCTCGTGAATGATCTCCAATCGTTCGGATTTTGGAGAGAAAAATTGGGGATGTTGGCATCAGGTGGAGGCGATCTCTGATCATTTCGGCTATCACTATTTTAGGTGGTTTCGGTTGCCTGCAATGCAAAACATTAACAACACATTGAAGATGTTTAAACTCTTCTTCCCTCTACAAGCGAGGCGTAGTTAATGTCAATCCCATTGTAGGGAGGGGAATTGTGTTTCTAGTCTGCATCATATTAAACTGGAGAGGGAAAAGAAGTATGTTAGTTCTAGAAGATGTTTTTAGGTATGACGGGCAACTTAAAAAGCCTTGTCAATGATCAGTCTAACGTCCAACTTGGGACGCTTCGAAATGGCCTCATTGGGGAACAAGCCCCTCAACACATAACGAATCCTGTCATTGACGAAGGCACATGCCCCCACATGTCACTTCGGAAAAAGGATTGGAGTCTAAATATAAATGTAACAATCAAAAGCAAATAACATGAAAGCACTCTACAATAATTTTTTAATCCATAACATGCAATAAACAAAACAAATGAATAAATACTTCAATCAATATTGAAACCCACCTGAAGTTCGTTTAGAGACGACACTCTCTTCTTTACTGCGGGAGAATGAGAATCACAAATACCCTACAAAAAAGTGAAAAAAGAAGTTAATAAAACTAAATATATCTATACTTATTCAATTAGTTACATAAAAAACAACCCTATTTTCGACGAGATTATAAATTGATCAATGAATAGCTGAGCACCAATTTTCAAAGGTACAAATTAATATAGAGGTAATTTTACAATATTTTAAATGAATTATATATGCAGTGCAGTTCAAAACACTTCTAGAACATAAACAAGGGCACATTTAATACACTGAAGATGAACTCCATGAAGTTTAATAATGTCATGTTTCTACTAAGCTACCTTGATTTAACACTAGTCCATAGTTGTTGCTCCTTTAAAGTTGTACATAACTGTAGTTGTTTCTTCTGCCAGTATATAACTGTAGTTATACAAATTGAGTGATGAAATGGATACTATCAGATGCGTCTATCTACATATTCTGGCTCTACATGTTTCTATGCAAATCAAACAATTTGTTTGAGTAGGAGAAGCTTGAAATGCTTGGTGAGATCAAGATAGATATACAGTAAAATATCCAATATCAAAAAGGGTTGTAAAGTTTGTAAGATTGATAATTTTCATGGCAGCCCCTGATTCCATAGACTGTTTTCTAGATTGTAGATGTTATTAAAATCTTATCTTTCTTTCATTCATTCCATACCAGCAAAACAAAGGTATAATTGTTTTTTGCATTATATAGATACTTAAGCTCATTCTCAATATTTATTTCTTTAGCATTCTAATTCACTTATCCAAAAATGTTCGAAGACAACTAAACATAATACAAATTTGAAAACAAATTATTGAAGGAAAAACCTACTAAAACCCCTTGTGATTGACAAAAGGGGGTAAATTATGAGGGGCTTGCTGTTAAGTTGATAGATGTCTAAAACCAGTGGTATTTGTACCAAAGCAATTTGTATGGTTGATCCATACACATGAATATTGAATGTACATCTTTCAAGAAAACAATTATCTCAAGTTGTGCCTAAATTGAAAGGGAGGAATGTAAAAATCCAGAAATGAGCAATGATGTTAAAATATCCTATAAGAAGAACTTTTAACATCCAAGGCTAGTTTCACTTTTATTCGAGTACTAACAAAATTAAAAAATTGGTTACAAATTTCACTTTAATCCCCAACTACTATCATTCTTGACTTCACATAATTAAAAAATACAAAGTGTACAAGATTTCCACACTCACAAATCAGATATGACGCATAATCGTTATTGTTGACCACAATTTATTTCTATAAAAAACTTGAAATCTGCCATTACTCATTTTGATAACATACATCCTCTCCTGATGTGCTCTTTAACTACACTCTATGTAGAGAAGCAAAGTAACAATAGATTCACAACAGTCTATAAACAATGATCAAAACGAATATAAGAAATTAACAGCAATGCATTACAATAGCACCTGTGATGATACCCTTTCAAAATCATAATTAACTTAAGTAAATGTGTTCGGAAGCATAATCTACTAAGTTCACTTGGTGCTCAGTTCTATACTAATTGCACCCAAAGTACTCCCTATGTGTCCTACACTATATCCAACATCCCTTCTCACACAAAAAATGGACATATTTTGGTTGTATCCTACAGAGTGGGATACACATTACTGTTGTTTGTGTGTTCACCACTGCGAGTGCCATCTTCTGTGTTGAGCTGAGGGCCTTGCTAAGCTGGGTTGATTTGAGGTTATGCCTTATTTAGATTCTTTCCCTGTACTAACACACATTTAAACTCTGTTGTTTTCCCAATCCTTTCTTGTTTGTGGTCATGTTAACCTAGAAGTAATAGGATTCAATTCCCCTCCTTAAAACCCTTTAGATGTGGCATTTGTGTAATATCAATTGTATGTGGCATAGTAAATTGTAATTTAGATGTAGGGCGATTTTTTAACTTCTACAATTCCAGTTTAAAATTCATATCCATTATATGACAAAAGTAAAAAAACAACTGATTTCTTTGACTTCCATATTTCAATGTGCAAATCATCTGCCAATTTCTCATAAGCCTTATGTGATTTAACATCTTGTTTCAACAACCCAGTTTGTCTAGCAATAGTGGTTTCTTCTACTTTCTTTACTTGCAACAACCCTGTAACTTGTTACTTTTGTATTTCCAATTCGAACTAACTGTATGTTTGCTTCAACATTGTTTTTTATGTTTCTTCATGTACCAATTTCTTCTATGACCAAATTTAAGAATTCATGGATTTGTTTCAAAATCGCATACAAAGTATGCAGTTTATGAAATGCTGCATTTATATCTTCATTATCATAATTTGATTGAGTGACCAGTGGAATGTCTTGAAATTATCTCAACAAGTATACATGTAAAGCTAAAATTCTTGTGTGAAAAATTGAAAGTTTTTATTAGATCCCTATGTAAAATTCTTCACACAATGACACAAAAATAAAATACACTCAACCATGAGAAGTGCCTAGAACTTTTCTCAATAGGTATACTTGTAAATCTAAAATTTTGTGTGAAAAATCCTGAAGTCTTTATTAGATCAATGTGTAAGTCATTCCACAGATGAACAATTTCTCTTTACATCCCCCTCTTTCCATATTGTTTAGACTCAAATCCCTATCTTCAATCTTATAACACAATTTACAACTTCATCCACTATGTGTTGTTGTAGCTCTATTTCAATTATCTGATGGATGGTGATATAGGTTCCAAAATGACATCTCATAATTCCTTTCAGTTTAAAATAACTGAGCCAATGCAAGTTCTATCAGCTTCTTGAACATTGGATGGCTCATATATCAAACACGAAACATGTATCATTCTAGTTGTTTTGCTCGCCAATGTATACCTAGAAAATTTTGATGCACTTCAGATGGCAAGAGTTGCCGATGTTGATGGTAAATTCCTTTTTGAGGATGTTTTGATAGTCAATTCAGAATTTGATTTTCTGTGGATGTTGTAGGTGTTTTCAACTATTGTGTTTCACTGACTCTTATTGCTTTTTACTAATATGGGGTATTCTAATCTTTGTATAATTGTACAGAATACATGAACTACAATACAAAAGCAATGCCAAAAATTCTTCCTACCCTCTTCGCAATTAAATTTATCAACACCAACTTAACCCTAGCTAACAAATTAATTTAGAATAGAAAAGTGTAGGACAAAGGAAATCCTAACAAGGGTAAGAAACAACTACTGGTAATATAATTAATGCAAGAAATAAAGAGGAGGCAATCCAACAGTACACACGTTGGAGGACACTTGATCAAGGGCTAAGTTTGTGTAGGGTAGTTGAGAAAATATCATCTTGTAACTTTAACCATTTACAAGAAAAAACAGGTCTTCGTTACAATTTCCATGACACTTGAATGGTGCAATATAGAAAATGAATTAAAAAGTTACAGAAGAAAAAAGGTCATTCAAGGTCCATCATCAGATCTTACAGCTTAAGGTATTCGTGTTTGAAGCGTGAGGAGATATGGTAAAAATGGCTCAAAAGCTAAACAGGCACAACACAAAACAAAACCTCATTGACCAAGAACCAAAGCTATAGAACTGGTCATAAGAGGAGGCTAAGAAATATAGTTCTACTGCTACATACAAGTATAAACAGAATTTAAATGCATACCTGCAAAATTCAATTTAACGCAGGGGATTGACTGGAACTTGGAGAGCCTGAAGAATGAAATTATAGTGTTAGTGACCAGTATTTAAAGGTTAATGCATGCAAAAGCTATAAGCCGAACGGTATATGTTATTTGTTTTAGAGGGATAGTTATTACTTTTGTAGTTGATGTTGATAATGGGTGTGATTGATTTTTTAAGTGTAGATATATAGATGAACCACTTCATTTAAAGGTTCCATATCTAGATTTCAAACTTGTTACAAATTTGTACATATACATTTGCAAATCTCATATCTATTTTATTTGAACTAAACATGTTATTACATGAAGACTTCTGTACATGTGCTGATTTTATATCATGGAGTACCACCTGTTGGATAAAGATCATGCGGGTTAGCAAGGAATGATACATAGTTTGATGACATACAAGTGTAGAAATAAGTCAAAATATAAAACTAAATTCAATTGTAATGCATGTGGAGTTCAAGTATGAAAAACAACTTTAAATGTACGAATCTGTAACATAATTAAATGTACACATACAACATTTCAATGTAATGTTTCAACTAAATTCCTACACTACAAATATCAATCACACACGTTATCAACTGGACAATAAATGTTTTTCCAACAAAACACCAACCGAACAACCGATGCACAACTAACACAATAAAGCCGAATTAAATACATACAACATCAACTAAAAAAAATTAACTATCGAAAACGGTATCAAATGTATTCATGTACGAATTTATAATAACTTTCAAATGTATAAACAACCTTAAAATTAAGTGGCCAATCTATATTTCTACACTTACGAAAAAAATCACACCCCTAATCAACATCAAACTACAAAAGTAATAACTATACCTCTAAATCAAATAACATATACCGTTCGGCATTCACATCTCATGAAACACATGTGATTACTAATCCTCACCCTTAATATTAAGTGAGGATCATTTAGAATGTAATTCACGTCCAATTCCTATTTATGTGTTTGTTTTTGTTCTTAGGTGTCAGTATGATCATCCTTGTGTTGATTCAAGACCAAGTGTGCCTTGTAGAACTCAATTGGGAAGCCATCAGAGCTTGGAGGCTTGTCCTCACTCATGGTGAGTATGTCATACCTTATTTCGTCCTTCATATGATTCTTTACAAATTCCAAGGCACCTGTCATGCCTACCTTCTCTGGGACCACTCATTGGTAGATCTTTCTATTTCTTTCCACGTCCTCATTAGACCCCCAAGCAGAAAATTAATTCCTTTATAATTCAAGGAAGGCTTCATTGGATTCATCCCTAATGAAATCATCTTCCCTTCTGCCTCAATTGGTTAAACTTTCTCTCAAATATTTTTTGGCTTCAAGCATCCTAACAAAAATGTTTTTTTTTTTGCCTTCTTTTAAGTTTTAAACCAACTCATCCTAGCTCTAAGGGCACCCTTGGTTTTGTAGTTCAGTTGATTTTCACATTCTATTTAAAGAGTTCCACATTGTTAGTATTTCCCTGGAACCGGTTCTCAACCCTGATGAGTGCTTCTTGAGCATCCCTCATTACTCTCTTTCTCCTTTTTGCTTTATCTCTGGATTCACTATCATAGAAACTCCTGATATTTTGTACAGAACTCATAAATTTTTCCCATCTCTTGATATGACAAATTTGAGAAGGTATAGAAGGTATATTGACTAATTTCCAAATATATTTGAGTGGTTGTAAACAATTCTCATCTTTCAGATGGGATACATTCTTTTTTAGACCATCAAGTTTAGAGCTAATTGTTGATGTCTTGCTGTTTGCTTCCATTTGTATTGGGTGATGATTAGATAAGATGAAAGAATGGGCTTCTACTGAATTCTGCCATTGTTTTTCTATAATTTTAATGAGATCTCTTGATACCACGAATTAATCTAGTGTAGAGTAAATTATCTCTTCCTTGCTAATCATTGCACCATGCAAACCAAATCCCTTTGCCAGTGTTTTTGTTTCTCCAAAAAGATTCTGAACTGCTAGTTCTCTCTTTATTTTAGACTTGTAAAAAACATTACCACCTTTCCAGTTATAGGGATTACCTCTTTTTAAATCTTGTTTGTCCTCAATCATATTGTAGTCTCCTATAATCCTCGAGATTTTAGAAAAATCTATTGACATCTGGTTCTAAAATTGAGATATCTTGATAATCATTTGAATCATACAAAGACATTACTCCAAGAGTCTCGTCTCCTTGAGAACAACCCACATTGCTCTATTGTAAGGAGCACTTCTTGCTTCCACATTTTTCTATTTTCATTTTTTATGACAGAACATTTGTTCCCCCTTTCCATACTGGTGACCAGTAGCTACCTGAACTGCGTCATTCTTTATTAAATTCATCACCCATACTCAATACTCTCATGAGAACAAAACCCAATAGCCCAACGAAAATTTTCATTTTGGGAACCAGTCCAATGGTGAGATTGACCTTCGTAAATATGATGTTGAACACATTCTTATCAGCAGGGCCACTAATAGTCCTGTCAAAGTCATTTTCTCTCACCAAGAGGGAACCTTATTTCTATCGAAGATCTCTTACATGCTCAATTATATAATTATATTCTAGAGTCCGTAAATGTCTCATCTATTCCTCTTCCTTCACTGATCTCCCCTGCCTCGGCATCAGAATTTTTGTCATTCCCAAAAGATTTATATTTCCCTTAGTGATACATCTCGTCATACCCAATTTGAAACCAGAAGTCTCGTGGGGATAATGAGAATAGTGACATCGCCAAGCTAACAGGGCAGGAAAATTAAAACCCTAATAAATGTATGAAATCTCTGCAAGGCAGAGCAACCCACGAATGACTGTAAAAACATGATCACATCTCTCGCTCTCCATATTTGTATCTTATGCACCCGCAATAGACAAATGCGTTTTCAAATCCCAACCATCATATAGACCCTAACCGGTAGGGATTCTAAAAAAACATTGATTTCAAAGAATGGACACTCCTAAAAACGGCCCAGTGCAATATTATAATGGATCACCCATGACAACGCCCTTTCATCTTGTGTTCGCAAATCACGATGATGCAGCTGCTCCGACAAGCTGCCATTGGACATGTATCATACACCAACAACTTGAAATCGGTGTCTTTTCTTGAAATGCAACACAGAAGCTTCAAGATGCTGGTGTGCTGGATGAGCCCCAATGTATCCACCTCCACTTCCACATGCAAGTTTTACAAAAATAAAAGAACCATCTAAAAAATGTTAACAAGTAAAAACGTTCCAAAAAACTGTTAAATAGCAAAAACGTCTAGATGGCTGTCAAACCGTCAACTTTAAGACACTCGCAGAAACGTCCAGAAGTCCTTTACCATAGGGGGAACGCATTCCAACACTTTGATACATTCAATTTATTTTGTTTTTCGTAATTTTATTCCATTTATTTGGCTTTAAGATGGATTCATATTCTCTATCAAATATTTAATCTTTTTTTTCACAAAAGAAAATGATTTTTCAAGCGCATGTTGAACACTCTTAGGTACACAATTTTTTTTTCAAATTTGTAAGGAAAGAAATAAACAATGTAATTTTGAACCGTGTTTTTATTGATGGGATATTTTTATTACTAATAAAATGTTAATTATTTCTAATTTCATGCTTCAAATAAAGTATAAGTCTAAGAAAATTTGATTGAAGTTGAACATAAATACAATTCCTTTTAGATAATTGGGAAGTGCTCATGTTGTGATATGACTTATGTGCAACCAGATTCATTTTGGACATGGACAATTGATAGTTTTTCTCTACATTTTTGTTGGTTGTCTCACACTCATAACAGTAAATGTGGTTCAAAACTTAACATATAAGTATGTCCCTCTTTTTAGAATTTTGAGTATACGCACCATCCCATTCTATTTACCTACCAAACAAGAAGAATACAAAGATTTTTTTTAACATTAATTATGAGCAAGTCCATACTTGATACGACAGATCCTGCTAATGGTGACGGTTAGAATGACAAGTCAAATAACCTTCTAATACCTTTATCTATTTTGATTATGCTTTCATATATTAAAAAATTGAAAAGTTTATGTGGAGAGAGTAACTTTAAATAACCCGAGTCTAAATATGCATAATTAAAAAATATTTCTTAGACTTCTTTTCATAACCAAAAGAATCCATACATATTATATTAAATTATCTCATCTTATATATTAAAAAGGCAATTTGATTTTGACATAAGGGGAATAAGTAGGGTTGCTTAAATACAAACTAAAAACTGAAAATATTCAAACTGACAAATAGCAAAATTGGTGGATACATATCATCAACGTGCTTCCCATTCAAACTCGACAAGAAAGAAAATGTATTGTGCATATGTTTACAATACATATGCAGAATCACCTGTGAAATGGTGTATAAATACACAAAGGCTTCTACCATTGTTCTCAAGCAAGTAATCCACAAAATCTAGTGTTTTTTCTGTGTCAATGGAAGGTGTTAAAGGAAGAAATCGGTTATAGAAGCGAGCACTGCCGCCACTAAAAGTGAGCAGTCCACTTGCAAATTTGTTTATTAAGAGGAGTCCCATTCCTCTATTGTCACAGCTATTAATATGTCCACCTGTAGATACGTATAAACCAAATCCTGTTGCAGTAGCACAGGAAAATCCAGAAGTAATATCTGGAGGAGCAACATCATCCAGCAGTACGTGACATGCCTATGCTTATGTTTACGTTAAAATTAATGTTATACAAAAATAAAAGAGTAGCACATGCAAACTGGAGTTCAGTCGACCCATCTAAAAACTGTTAAAAAGTAAAAATGTCCCAAAAAAATGGTTTAAACAGCAAAAACATCAAGACGGCCGTCAAACCGTCAACTTTAAGATAGTCGCAGAAATGTTCGGAAGTCCTTTACCATAGGGTTAATGCCATAGGGGTAACGCCTTCGGCATAATTACTATTTATTTAATTAATATTTGAATTGAATATACAATGAAAATAGATAATTCATATTGTTGATTCCTTTTTAAAAAAACAAATTCTTTTAATGTGTATTGAACAAGGCCTAGCTTGTATTGTATATTTTGGAAAAAATTGTAAACAACCTGAAAATTACATAAAATAAGAAAATAGCCATAAATTTATGGTATAATATGACACATTCTTAATAAATAAGGAATAAAACCTTAACCGTGCCGTGAGAGAGAACAAATATGTTCTTAGAAAATAGAAGCCATGATTGACGGGTTTCAAAGATTTTCATGAAATGACGATGAAATATGTGATGGTTTTTATGGCGGTTCATAGTTTTTGTTAAAATGAATAGTTAAAAAAACAAGAACATCGACGCTGCGAAGTACTGCCCCAGTTTAAATTGTAGTGCATATGTTGTTGGAAAATATTAACTGATTAGGATGGACACCTATTTCTAGTGGGGAAAATTTGTTAGCATTGTTGGTATCTGTGTGGACTCCATTCACTTTTATTTGTTTTTCCATAGGAATTTATGTCGAATATCGGTAATTTTCCTTGCTTTAAATTCTCCTTAGTACAGGACAAAGAAGAATATGCCAGAGAAAAGATTGGACTGACCTGTACATCTCTGGAAAAGAAAAAAACAAAATAAAATTGTCAGTAGGAATCAAAACTACGGACATTACAAAATTGCCTTAGGTTCAAATGAAAAGTATTGTTTCAGATAATAATACTTGTCCAATTTAGTTATTGAAATTGAGGTAATGACCTTTGCATCAGGGCTTATGAGCTCTGATTGAGACTTTATAGACACCATGCTTGACGGACCCATGTGATGTATTTTCTTGAATTGACAGACGGTTAAACGTTAAAAGATTTAACATCGTGAGTTTTGTAGTCCCTGGTCTCCAGTCCTCCATAGGTAAACCACTATTGTAGAAAGGTAGAAGCACCCCCGGGCCTTGAATTTTCCTTTCCTGACATTTTTTGACAAACTATTCTCATTTCTACACACATTTCTACATCCTTGTTCATACATTATAGATTTAAATATGGCAGAGAATTTTATAGTGTATGAATAGTGCATTTAAATTTTTTACAAAACGAAATACTTCGTGCACATAAAGTGGCATAAATCTGCCCACCAAATGATGTTTAAGGAGATATTTTAAATAAAAATTCAACGGCGGAAGGAGGAAACAGGATAGGTTCAATGTTTTCATATTACAAAACAAATGGTTAATGGATTAAAAAATCCTAGAATAATACAATGTAGAAGAAGATAAACTCAATGGTATTTAAATATGCAAGTTTCCAATCAAGTAAAATAATCAAGGAGAAGATGAAGTTTTCCAATATGAAGTACTTGAGGCAAGAATTACATAAACGTTAAAATAAGGCAATGTCTAAGCAGGTTGCATGATTAAAACCCATAAATGAATGAATTAAACATAATAGATTCAATATTTCGTAATACAAAATTAAATCCTACAAAATTGAACTACTGACAAAGAAAGTAAATAGAGAAATTGATTGCTTTGTAATAAAAACAAATCGCAGTTTAATTCCACAATATTAAGTGAGGGGAATCATCAGACCGCAAAAAATTTAATATTACCACTGTTTACAAAATCAAATAGTTGTTCTAAAAAAATAAACACAATTATATAATTTTACTGAAGTGCGTTTAAGTTTAATAAATACATTCGCAAAAAATATATAACAGCCATAGCAAAATACATATAGGCGGCAATGAGGGTCTGTTGCCGAAATACATAACAATTGTAATGAGTGCCAGCATGACAACCAATATAATAGATATTATAATTTATAACAATGTTATACGTGTTTTTTTCTGATTTTATTTTCCGTCTCCAGATTGATAGGCAAGTTTGTGCGCCGTTGTTTGAGTTCACAAGAGAGGACTGTTTTAGGACTATTGGTCTTTTTCTGGTATTTGATTTTTACCATAGGTTGTGAGGTTTTTGAAAACTGACAAATGCATTTAAAGTATAATAATTGTTATGACATCACTTTTTTTTTTTTGAAATTGTTGAAGCCAACAATAACATCTCAAATTATTAGCCAATCAAATTATAGATAAATGTAATTTTGTAATTATTTTATTAAAAATTGTGCAAACTACTAATATGTATTATTGATATGAGAATAGTATATTTGTTTTAAAAGTAATAATGAATTCTAATTGTTAAGAAGTGCAAGTAGTAATAAACTTGTTATGTTTGTGTGAAACCTATAGTCTACTGCAATGGGCAGTTTTTAGTACTAATATGTAGTGATGTGGCACGTTCAAGTCTTAGGTTAAAAAAATCTGAGTCATTTATGATTTTTTAGTTTTTTTTTTTTTAAAATTTATTCTTAAAGTGTTTTAACTTGTAAACCCCACATGTATCCCCCCCCCCCCCCACACCCCCCCACACACACATTTATTTAATAAATATAAGAAATTACTAGCCCCATCCCTTTGAAAGTTAAAAGGTATACTCTATACTATATTTATATATGTTGTGGGTCCCTCAACCATAAAATTAGAGATATGGGTCATGACCATATATAGATTGGGGATGCCCTCCCTATCAACCACACACACACACACACACACACACACACACACACACACACACACACACACACACACACACACACACACACACACACACACACACACACACATATATATATATATATATGAGACTTGCTATATAGCTCCCATAGGTTCCAATATTTATATATATAGATAGGGTGTGCCATGTATTTTAGACCTCTTTTAGTAAATATAATAAATTAGGGCAACTCTCCATCTTTTAGGATTAGCTTCAAAGCTCTAGGAGCTCCAATTTATGAGATAGTTTTTCAAAATCTAATCATGTGAGTATTTATTTATTTTTCAGATTTCTATATTTAACCTAGGGTCATCTAATAATAACGTTTACAATTCTACGATATATTTTGGGCAAACCGATAGTAATTTTGTAGGATTTTTAGCCCTCTTGATTGTTTGTTTACATTTCTAGGAGTTGTAGGTGCAGAAAATTAAATGTTACAATCTTTACATCTCTTAGATATAGTGAGAGCTAATAGAATATTTACACACAAATTTGCATACACATTAATTGAGAATGCATTTTAAGTATAAATTTGTTGTCTATACATAATGCTTTAAAAACACAAATTTAGTTAACACAAGTTTCAATATACCACAATTTAGTACCTAATAACATAATTTGTCATTTTATCGTGATTGCATATCATTATTTGACAATTTTTGATGGAATTAAGCCCCAATTGGGTGCAACCAAATAAATAAAGGTTAATTTGGGGTAAAAATTTCATATTTGAGTACCATTTTCCCTTTTTACACGATTGAATGTCATTCTTAGCACAAATATGACTAAACTATACTCTAATTATGTGCAATGTGATAGTTGAAGGTAGATTTGGTTAAAACCATGCACATTTGAACACCATTTAACATTATTTGGTGATCACATGCCATCAATTTGAGCAAATTAGGATATTATCACGTGCAATCATTTTGATGTATGTATATTACGGGAAATTATGTATATATTTACCATCATTTACCATTATTTCATCATTTGGTGTTGTTATTTAAGCAAAATAGATCAAAATTGGGCACTGAATATGTATTTAAATAGATACATGAAGATAAATATTTGGAAAATTAGTCATATTTAAGTGTCGCTTATCATTATTTGATATCATTGTATGCCATTATTTGAGAAAAATTTGACCAAAATAGACCAAAATAAATCCTTGTAGATGATTATGAAATAGTCCACAAATGATTTTGGTGACGAAGTAACCCAGGTATCCATTTGAAGCTGTCTAATTCTAAATCTAGAGATCAAATTTACAAATCATATTGATGACTATATGAATGAGCCCATTTTTCACCAATCCAGTGACCACTATGATACATGAATGTGCATATTATGAAAAATAGGTCATATGTTCCATTATACACCGCTTTAATGCCATTTTATGATTTTTAGATTGTTTGTATTTATCCATTTGATGTATTTCAAATCAAATTATGACTCTAAGTTATAGCTTTAGCATTCAAGGTGTTCTTACAATAACATCCACCACAAAAATAGGAGCAATTGAGAATGTATTAGCAGAAAGATTTGTTTTTAAAAAAAGAAGCACCAAGGAAATAAGAAATCAGGAACAAATGACCCTATTAGTCCTTGATGAATTTTCCATTGACCATAAATAAAGGACCATGTCTTTGAGGAAAATTTTAGATAGATATGAGCATGCTTTTGACCGGAGCTATGAACCCGGATTAAATTACTAGCCAAGATATAACATGTTAAGCTCAACAATTAGCTGAACCAGAACCACCACACGTGTACACACTATCTAGCACAGACAATACTCAAACTAGAATCCACCTCTGTATAAATCTAGCCTAAGCCCGATACATATACCACCTCTGGGAGACGGGGATCATGTCTAAGTGGGATTTGAACTTGGGTGTAGCCGGATACAACCATCCGTCTTGACCACTCCACCCAGACCCCATTAGGCAAAAGTTTGGTCTCCTTAGATACACTATATCTATATATACCAGAACTATGAACATAGAGTGATGGAGGATTTGTACTTTCTCTAAGTGAAGACATGGGGGTGGGCTTGAGTCCATTAGTGTTTGATGAGCAAATCTAGGCATTCAAATAGGCACCCCGCTATGATAACTGCTTGGTCCATTTATGGAGAAGTATTTGACCCCTACCTTCATGGTGTCCCCATGACCACTTACTTGAAAGCATCAAATGAAACCAAATGATGAATGTAACTTGGGTTGTTGATTACAAACTGACTTAGTAAGAACTGGGGGGACCAATAGCCATATGTGAGCACCATTGAGTTCGTCTATTGAAATTAGATAAAATATCATTTTAGAAAAGTTGGCTAGATTAGGACCCTATTTGTTTGCTGATATAGAAAGATATAGATTAAAAATAGGAAATTTTCGAAAAAGATATTAGAACCGTATTATGTCAAGAGATTATTTCATCGTCAAATGTCATTATTTCATAAAAAATCATTAAATATAAAAGGTTAAATCTTAGGTTAATTTAATGAATATTTAACTGACTAAGAACGTTTAAGTTTTGTTGAAAATTGACATTATATATAACACCATAAAAATCATATTTTAAGTTATTAACCAGAATTATTTGATTACGTGTAAAAGTAATCAAATGTAGGTAGCATTTGAGGAATATTTTAAAAATATAAAAGGAGCACTTTATAACTTGATATCTTGAAAATGATATATACTAATTATAATTATTAAATATATATTAGGCCTCCATTAGGTGTGATTGGATAACTTCAGATACAATTGGGGTAAATTAATCATATATGATCACCATCTGAATGTTATTCTCTGATCAAATGTCACAATTTCAATTGGATATTAATCAAAAAACCTTTTTCAATATTAGGTGTTACCAAATAAATAGTAGGTAGATGTTGGGGATAGTTCTGAGCATATATGAGTAACCATTTTTTAATTATTTCATTGATTAAATGTATTCAAACGAGAGAGTAAATATAACAACATGCATTAGTGACACAAGTAGATGCAATTAAAGTAGTTGTGAATGTAGCTTTCAGGCTATTTTATCTTTATCTAGGTTTGAATCTGGTGATTTGGTGAACTCGCCTGATTTCCTTTATAGTTGAATGTTGCTTACACATGTAAGCAACATGCATCACAAGCTTTTCTGACCAAATAAAAATCTGTATTTAAACATAAATTAGTTGAATTGGACCTTGATTGTGTGTGGTTTGATCTAGTGCCAAAGCTTAGTTTCTCATATAATGCTAACGTGAACACATGCATCAGTCCAAACTGATGGACACTGTAGGCCTCCTTGTGTTTTTTGGTTTAATCGAAGGATAGTTATGTTGGTTTGAGTGTATAAATCTATTTTTAGATTAGGAGTACTAGTTCCAGTGTTAATATCACTCGAAGTGACAATTTACTAAGTATCAAAGTAGGTTATCCAGTGAGATCAAAGAAGTGGGTAGCACCATTTATAATTATACATCACTAATTATTAGTCTTATCATTAAGTCACAATTTAGAGTTGCAGAAATAAAAAGGGTTGTGGGTGTTCCAATTTTACTAATTGTAGCTTGTGATCACGATAAAGATAATGATATGTCACAATTGTTGCATGTCATCTAGAATACTTATATTATAGGTGGATGATTCTTTTGATCTTGAATCTAAATCCTGTTAGCCATATGTAATTGGTCTTTTGAATTGTAGGCATTATAAAATAGAGTAGAAGTTGAGATGGAGTTTTGCATTAAAAATGTAGATCTCTAATGGTTCTATATAACCTTCTTTATTGATTAATTAAATAAGCAAATAGTGGGGTGAAATCTTGCAAGAGGACCTATACTCTTATATAGTATTAAGTTTATCTCAAAAATATCTATTCACACGTAAGAAAAATAACAATATTAAGAAAACATTATTGAAAATTGCTTTAATACATATCTTAGTCATGAAGTCTCAATTACAAGTATACTCAGTTTAATAGCTAGCTATTATGGGCAATTCTTTGACTAGATAGACTAAGGCAATTCATTTAAAGGGTATGTCATATCTAAAATTACCAATTCAGCAACATACAGCAGCACGTTTGGGATGCCATGATTAAGAGTATCAAATAAGACGTGTTTGAACTTACCATTCATTATCATTAATTTCATGATTTTATTGTCATTATTCTGTTTGCTATTTACTCGAGATTAAGATGTAACTATGGCAGACGTGTTGAATAGAAACAAGCCTGCTCGCAGATCAGACGTGATGAGCACTGGGCACTGGGCATTTAAGCACCATTTGTCTAATTCATTTCTCAATCCTAAATACCCCACGTAAGCTTACAATTATTTGTTTGCTAAATGTACCCCAATGTGGGCGCATCAGATATGTGACAGGACTATTTGTGTGGCTACTACGAGAACCAACTTTGTCAATATGATTGTGAGAAAATTTCATTATTCAGATTAATTTGTAACTATATGTTAAGCATTATTTTGGTGTGAATTGTATAAGGTATGACAGAGAGATTTCAAAGAATGATAAAATGAGCATTTAAATTTAACACTGGTCCTGAGATGTCTATCATGATCGAATAAAGACATGATAGTGGTTGTGTTGTGATTACCAATTCAGGCCACAACTAGGTGTAATTAGGATAACATGTACATAGATTTAACCAATAATGTTGATGTATCTTATATTTATATTGTATACTTTTTTTAAAACAAATAATTTAAGACTACACTGTCCGAGTGTGTATATGTGTGTAATATAAACATATGTATAAGCATATTTGTCATATGCATACTTATCAATTTGGTCTTAGGGATAAAAACTAGTATCAAATGAGTAATAAATTAGTAGATGAAATTTGGTTAATCTGATACGAATCAATCTAGCAATAATCGTATCGATGGGTGTAATGGAGACCTCAATCGGGAGAGTAATCTACTGACAGAAGCTAATAGTTGGATGAGTGAAGGTGAATCATATGTGAGAGTAAGATAGGGCGAGTGAAGATAAGGACATTATGATAGATGAGAATTATCAATTGTCAATGCAAGACTATCGGGGAAACAAAGTGATAATATTTTAATTCTTATGCACGGTAAGTCACATATACCTAGATAACCATGTGAATTCATTTTGCAAAATTTTATTTAATTATAGGATGAAAGGAGGTGTGATGTGAATATCCATAAGGCATCGTAACTCTTGCAGATAGTCATGCAAACAGAAATCAGTTGGATGTTTATATAATATCCAATGAGCAACACATCATGCAATATTTAGGCATATAGACAACCCTTGTAGGTTTGCTGTTTTGTATGTTAAGTTTTAAGCTCGATATTTAGTGGCCCACTACGAATAACCAATCTTATACTTTTACCTTTCCCTTAGTCACGGGGGGTTCACTTAGTAAAAGTATGGTATAACACGTGCGTTCGAAATGTATTAAAGAATACCCTTAATTCTAGTTTTTACCTCTAGTTATTCAATTGATAATACCCCCTCCCGGGAAATTATTAGAGATGAAAATACCCCCTATTTTTTCCATGTACCTTACTGGGACCCATTTTTGCATGATAATTTTATTTACCCCTTTTTATTTCTACCCTAATATATTAAACAGAAAATATATCATATTTCTCACTCATTTTTTTTTTAATATGCATTTTCTCTTGAAATATAGTTAGAAGCCATTCGAGGCCTATTACAAATTACCTCATAAATGTCAATTATATAATCATTTATTAATAGTTCTTCAAAGTAACTCAAGATAGTGAAATAATATCACTTGTGTCGAAAAGCATACTCAATCCTAGTTTTATACCATTTTATTATTTCTTGGATACGAATCTCTTAATTGAGATTTCTTTATTCAAAAAGAGATTATAATTTAACTTTATGACCACACTCATTAAATTGCAATGTTAAGGTATTTAGTTCTAAAAACTAGGGTTCAAATGTTTTAGTTTTATATTAAAATTAAAACTCACTTTCCTTTGGCCCGCTTATCTAACCTACCCCCAATACTTGATTCAGAATATGAATAAATTAAACCCTTTCACCCCCTTGTGTCTACCAATATATTGACTTTACTTTTATTAATTTTAATTACCTCAATATGAACCCACGGGACCAAAAGGATATTGCCTAGGTAAAGAAAAAGGCCACTTTTTTTGGTGAAATCAAGTGGGCAACAAATTAAACTTTGGGGGACCAAAAGGGTGAGTATTTTGGCATGCCTATGCTCAAAATTTGATAATTTGATAAGAAAAATAATCATAGTGCTCAAAATCTAGTTTCTAAACTACTATTATGTAAAATAAAAGTTATGGAGATTAAGAGGGCCAAAATTCTGGTACACACACAAATTGGTCTTGTTTTTTGTGTCAAAAATATTACATAGTTTCATGTGTGCGCTCTCCCTCCCCTCCCCATTTTTTTGGGTTCCTTAACATATTTTATAAATCCATTTGACAGAATGTTAGTTAAGACCATGTATGAGGTCCCACTATTTTTTCCTATTTTTTCAATGAATATACTATTTCTAACTAATTTTCAAAGCAGGTCACATCCCAAAAAAGAAATAAATGTATGCACTGCCCCCTAATTTTGAGACAAAAAAAACAAAAAACTATTTGTTTTTTACTATGTGTAGAATGGAGCATAGATCATGTGTTAGTGTAATTATGTTTGAAATTTAGATGATTGGATCAAAAGTTACGTAGAATAAAACAATAGTACATATGTTTTAGTGAAAAATGAAGACACTACTAAATGAAATTAAGGATCAAAACCTTAAACTATTCTATATTTTAGAAAGAAATACCTATCATCTATCATACCAAAAGATGCAAAACTATAGTGAATGCATACCAAGTAGTAGGTCTGACCTCACATACCATAGATAGTAATTCTACCTGATGTGTTATTACATTAACTATGTAAGTAAAGAAGCAACGAAATATGGTTTAATTAGGAAAATAAGTAGTGCTCACAAATAAATAGAAAAACACTATTGAAAGCTATCAGAATACAAGAAAGAGTTGAGGATCATGATAACAATGAATCATGAAAATTCTTCAATAGAATCCCTAGGAAAGACAAAGACATATTTGAATACTTGAAATCTAAAATTGAATAACTTTTTAAAACTAATACAAGAGTTTTTGTAGACACTCAAATTTGGAAAGTTTCCCTTTTGACATTACTAATTGTGATTGTGCTCCTTTTCTAATAAAAATACACACATCATATCCCCACTTAGTTCATCTTGTTATCCCTTTCTTAACTTGTTTATTCCTACACACTGATGTGTTGAACAAATTCTGAGTGTAAATGCATAAATTCAATACTTATTATATTTCTTCTCATTGTGAAAATTCCATATTTCATTCACAACATCCCTATTGAAAACCATGATATCTAGGTTAGGATGTGAAATCTTAGTCATAGTCGACATGTACGGTCTCAGAACCGACACATCTTCCAACTTTGTTTTGATTAAATATCATTTGTTGGGTTCTTTTCATCTTCTTGGGATGATCCTTATCATGTGATAATTTACCTTTAAAACCATATATAAGAAAGTTAACTTAGCACCTCATTTACTCACCTGGAAGTAAAATATATAAAATCACTTGGCACACTCATTGCAATACTCACAAAAGGCACTCAAGGCTCCCTAAATCTTCCTAAAGATGATGCACATCCATTAGGGCAGCCACTACTATAGTTCTGAAGCACTCAACTAGGTCAAAGAGTCTAGCTTCCCTCATTTCCAAGCACACCAAGATCCCTACTTCAAAGTCTTAGCAAGAGCACAATCCTCTCAAGCATGTTCAACTTGGTTCAAGTTGCCAACTAGTTACATTCATATAGATGTTACATGCTAGGTGGAGAACTACATGTGGTTCAAGGCCTCTTTAGAGTAGTGCCAAAACGTAGGTGGTGCAAAAATTACATGGGTCAACCCATAACACCAAATACTATTTAGTATAGGGTCTTCCCATCTATGGTTAGAATTTGAGCATGATTCAGTTGATTGCAAAATGGTTTTAGGATTGTGTGATCATAACTTAGGGTTTGAAAAAAAAACATAATTTACGCAGACATACCAAAGGACTCAAAAGTTGCATAGAATCCCACATATAAGTAGGTCCAAGACCATACAATAGGTCCTAATACCATACGGTACAATCCTGAAGAAAAATGTATGGTTCCTACACTAGGGAGGTTTTCCTAGTGACAATCTCATAGAATGAAGCATCATTAGTCTTAGACTTATAGATTTTTAGTCTGATACATCCAAATATCTCTTATGCATAATTTATGTGTATCTCATCTTCCTTATCAAGCTTGTAGCTGTTGTAACTAAGTGTCAAGAAACCCAACACAAAGGAAAATATGTCGGAGAGGTCAAGAAACCCGAACCAAAAGAAAATATTGTGTCAGGTTTCGGGAAGTTTGAAGCATATCATATTGAGAGTTACTTCCATGGAGTCGGGAAAACGATGTCGGGAAAGCAAGTATTTAATGCAGGTCCAGTGTTATTGGAAATACTATATTCACATGTCGAGGCATTAATGTTGAACCCCACAGGTAGGAACGCGGGAAATATTAGATTAATCAGGGAATAAGGTTGGACTTTTTCTTAGGTCCTTGCTAACCTTATCATTGGGTGGGAAAAAGTTCTTAAAAATCAAAAATATAGTTGGCCATATTTTAGTGTTGTTGGGGATCTCACCTTCCATAAAGATGCAGTCTGGAGGTGGTTGGGGCAGATTTCGAATTTCTCTCTTCTCCCTCTCTTTTTCTTCCTATAAATATAAAGGTTGGACATTCTTGTTTTTCCCCTCCCTTCTTCTCTTTGGCAGTGTTCAAACCTCCCAACTGTAATGTAACCTTGCCTCTTAGCATTTTAGTGTGTTGTAACCCTTTGGAGAAAATTAATGCATGTCTCATGATGATTCTCGGCCCTCTCTGTGTTCATTTGCATTCTCCTGATTCATGATCTTACATTGCCTTTTTTATGGTCTATGTTTATGGCAAGACATGTGTTCTTCATTCCTCGGTGCATCAACCCTAGTACCCTAGGTTTATTTTATGCATCTTCTTACCATGTCTCCTTGGCAAGGTATATATTGAGTAAACCCTCTGCAAATTTTTGCATCTTAGGAACCGGCCTTCATCTGGAGAGCTTTTCCGATATTATTGGGAAAATCCATGCATATGCAATCGCACTTCCTGCAGACGCTCAGGGGTATGCCCTTAGCTTGGTTATTATCAATTGCAATTTACAATATTTTATCAATATTGAACATAATTAGAATAGCTCATCTTTCCTATGCGTACATTTCATAGTCATGTGCATTCTTCCATCATTGTTTGATAATTTAATCTTTGTAAACATTCAATCTATGTTGAACATTTTTTGGTTCAAAACCTAGCATGCTCGCTCATTTTCCCATGAGGTCAGCCATTATTATCACTCTATCACCATGATTGATATTTATCATTCTACAAATTTTCCTAGGGTTTATCGATCTTATGCTAATATGTCACTATCTTATGATTACAACCATGATTATTGGCTCTTGTTATATTGTTGGTATCATTATGGATCATGATACAAGGTGAAGGGTCCTTGTTAATTCTTACAATTTCATTCATAATTTCATGAGGATCCTACATCATATGGAACATTTCTTACAAGTTCTTCAAAATATTTACAATCTTGCTTCATGGGAAAAAATCTTAAGCATACTTTTTGGGTAACTATAGACACATCAAACTATTCATACTTCTACTATGCTTGTTATCTATGGGGAACCTAGTGCCCCAATGCACAATGTCTTTATTCCTATTCTTAATGTAAGGCATCTATTCCTACTTACAATCTACAATGCTTCACATGATTCTTCTCTAGCATACATAGGCCCATGAAATTCCTAGTTCATACTTTAATCAAGATCAAATATTACAATTAAACAAGGTACATCTAATACTTATCATTTATGGATTTTACTCAAAACATATCATAACAACATCTTTCCCCAAAAGTCCATGAAGTCAATTATCAAAATTTCCTCTTGGTTTAGGTTCTCCTAAGACTTCATATTTATGATCAAAAGTGACCATTTGTAGAACACCTTGATCATTATTGTGGCTTTTTTGACTAACTATCATGATATCTTGCACTAAAAATTTCCTCAAAGTCTCATAGAATTTTCCATATAATTATTATATCCCTCCCAACACATTCTATGACATTTCACCATCAATGGAAACCTAGATTCTTGCATAGTTAATCGTACAACTATTGGAAACAAGGACCTTCTTTAAGAGCTCAAAATGTATAAAGTAAAGTGGTCTAATGAGCAATTTACTCGAATATATTTTAACTATAATAAATATGCTTACTAAAATGAATAATATTCTATTGATAGCAAACTTGAAGATATTAATTCACACAAATATTCTTTCTCCAAGATTGCAAGACTCCCAATTATATTTGAGCAAGTTGAAACTCAAGCAAGGTATCATCTATTTCATACTCTGAAATACACTATGAGGCCAATATACTACATATCAATAGAACTGAAGTATGGTTGTTATCCTCTTCTATTAGTGTCTAATGCACAAGATTTCCCAAGAAACCTATATGGCCTACATTCATAAGGAAAGGCTCCATCTTGATAATAAGGGTACTACTGAGGGTTTGAACAATTGCAAATCCATATCTGAACCTATTAAAGAAGACTTACAACATACAAGGAAATTTGTGCCTACCTAGGTAAGTCCACACATTAAGTATAATGTCCCCATTACTTGAGTGCAATCTTATGTCTCTCCCTTCACCACTTGAGGTTCAACACAATAAAGAATTCATTGTAAGAAGTTTTGATGATAATGCTTATTGTCAACTATCATAGATGCATTGGTCACCTCAATAATACGATGTTTCAATTAAACATGTTATACTAAAATTTCAATTAATGTAAATTCATATTGAATGGGATGATTCCCACTAAATCCTCTAAGCCTACTAATAATAATCCAAATCTGAAAAAATATTATAAGCATCCAGTCCTAATCATAGACCTCATTTAATCTACTTTCCACTTTAGTGATAATCCTTATTGTAAAAATGACCAATATTCTTATGATCACATCCATTAGATGAAATGATAAGTCTATTTGGCCCTTGACCACCTTTTACATCAGTTATTCCTTTTCTACTTGATATGAAATGATACTCTTGTCTTGGAATACTTTGTAGTAATTCCTCTTTCTCTTAATTAAGTCCATTATACACACTTTTTTTGGTTGCCCACATATTAAGCATAACCTCACATTCTTTAGCTACTTGGTATTCTCTTGGTTATACTAATTTAAGCACATCACATTTGATCCAAATTCCCAATTTACACATATTATTTTTACCCATCACTATTGGCATTATGATTTGTTATCGCACAGGGTACTGGATTTTATATTTTCAACTCTTATTATTAAGTGACATATATTTAGTTCTCCCCTGACACATGAAGCTTTATCTTAGGGTAGGTCCGATCTATCATAGAAATACATAGTGTGTCTAAATCCTTATTAATTCACAAAATTTGTCAAAATTCAATGACCATATTCACTTTGAGTATCTTATTCCTATGGTTTTTCTTCATGTTTTTCATAGTTACCATTTATATTCCAGAAACAAAACTCTTGATAGGCCTTCTAGATCACATGTACTATCTTAGACCACTAAGTTATCATAGGCCACTACGTGATAGGAATTCTAGCACACATGGTCAGTTATGATAGTTAGTCAATACCCTCCTCCTTTGTAAAATAGGTTATCTATTGATTTCAAATTAATTTTGGAATTTCATTATTTAACTCTAGCCTCCTATTGTTTCATCATTTCATTTTTAGTGTACATTATAATCTAGAAAAGCAACATTAAATCTTAGGTTTCCTAACAAACCTTTTAGGACAATATTATACTCTAAGTGTTTTATGATTCCTCAACAGGTCTTCTACATCATATCACTAACCTTAATGGCCTTACTCTTTCATTTGTCCTCATAAGTCTACTCTATCACACATTTTATCTCATTAGGATCCATAGTCCACCTTGTTCTCCTATCCCAATATTTCTATTGTAATCACATATTAATTATTTTGTACCATTCACATATGAACATGACTTATTTAGTGCAATGAGGTTTGTGCCTCCTAATTCTTTTGGATCTGATTCATCTCCTCACAAGGACCAATTGGGTAGCTCTTTTGCTACCCCTCTCCTTGTACATAACTTAAATTCAAAATTATAATACATTCTCATCAATTTGTAAAAATACCAAACCAGTGGAGCTATACATATAGCTCTCATTGTTAGCACTTTATATTACATATGTTGTTTGTCACTATGGTTTGATTGATATAATTTCTTTTATACTCCTCACACACATGTATCCACGAGCTAATTGAGCTTGATGCATCTCAACCATGTATTGTTACATGTTACTCCAAGCTACTTTGGTTCCTTAAATTCTTCTCTTGGGGGCATCCCCTCTAGAGTATACAATTTGCTATTGTTTCATTATTGTTCCTTCATACTTCCTCATTTAATTTGAATTAAATCTAATTACAGAGTAACTATTGAAATAAATGATGTATAAATGATAAAATATAGTAATGACATAAGCAAATAACATATAATGTAAAACCCTAAGCAAGAGAGGGAGATAGGAAGACTTAGCTGATTTATGAATGACAAGAAGTGATCTGGGAAGGTGAAAAGTGTTGAACTACTGAAATATGTCGTAAATGCTCACTGTAAATTCTAGAACTTGAGAATAGGCCAGACAATAGGGGCCCCAGTGTAGGGAAAGAGGCCTTGGGTGTTGGTGACTGTTCTGGGCATGCTTGTGTAGAAAATCTGATTTGTTTATGTCATAAGGGTTTCACAATTGATTCCTGTTGATCACTTGATATTCACTCCTTAATCACCGAAGGTACCTATAACCTGCAAAATATAAGTTCACCTGCACATACCCACAAACCACATCAAACCTAAAAAGGAAAATGTAGAATGGGGAGTCAGACTGACCCCAGTGGTCACCCGAAGAGTGAACTTATGACTGAGCATTGCACTACATCTCAGACTCCATGTAGTTCTAGTGTGTGTGTGTAGAAATGATGCCCTAGGATGCCCTTGTGCAAGTTGCACTTGATAGCGGGCTAGATCTAGAATGTAGAAATGTATAGTATGTGTGGATGGAATAGAATAGACTTCCCCTTCCTATGTTGTGTATGCAGAAGTATGCAACCCTTGTCCCTTGATGGATGCCTTTGAAGTGCTTTAGTGCCTTTGGAATGCAAGCTTAGGTGATGATAGTAATGCTTAGTGCTTGGTCCTTCATTTTGAAAAGTAACTATGTATTTATATGATTCCCTTGTTTGAATTTTGTAATTGACAACTGGAAGGCTGACCCATAAGTGAAAAATATTCCCAAAAGATAAAAGAGACCCAAAAAGAGTGAGTAAGGTAAGAAAGGGTCAGGGGCACCCAAGAGGGACAAGAGCACCTAAGCGCATTGTTGTCCTGGTTGGGCACTGGTGTCTGAAGCCATAAAAGATAAATAAGTTAAGTTTTGACTGGGTTGTAGGGTGTGTAAGACCAAATAGAAAGCAAGAGACAAAGAAAAGAGGCCAAAGATAGTTTTCAACCACTAGTTTTCTTGCTTAGGAATCATGTAAATGCTAGCATGCTTTTAGGACCTAGAAATGTACCCAAGTGTGTGATTTTGTGTCTACATTTTCCCCCACTTTATGTTGTTGAGTGAATACTTGATAACATAAAGTAGATAGAAGATGTGTACCTTATGATCCTGTAGAGAGTGTCACGAAATAGCGTGCCGAGTGGACAAGTGAAGTGTGGAGTGATTGCAAAGTGAAGCATGGAGACTAGGAAAGGGAAGTGGACCCTAGGGGTGAAGCGTATGCATTGTAGTGTTGTTGTTGTTGTTGTGTGTTGTTTCTTCTTATTAAGGATGGACCTGAAAAAGAAGAGAAAAATAGTAGTCAAAGTTTTGTATATGATAAATCAGAGAAAAACATTTATAAGTATGTAAAAGTATAAAAAAGTGTGTAAAAAGGAAAGTGTGCACCTGATATGTAAGAGAGTAAAAGGATAGAAAACTGTCTCATGTTGCTTGAAGTTGTCTGATTTGAATGTTGAAGGTGAGTTTTTTGGGTGATCTCATGCCAAGAGTGATTTTTTTGGGTGATCTCATGCCAAGTGTGAGTTTTTTGGGTGATCTCATGCCAAGTGTGATTTTTTTGGGAAATCTCATGCCAAGTGTGATTTTTTTGGGTGATCTCATGCCAAAGAGAAAGTGTTGGGGAGAGAGGTCTAGTTTTACTCTCCTTCCATGACTCTACCCAATAAGCACCACTGCAGATGGTACATGTCTTGATTTGTTCCATTTGTCTTGATTAGTTCTGAATTGTTTTGAATTGAAGGAGATAGAATGCATTCTGTGACTAGAGGCCAGTGCTTGTTACTGTAGAACTACTCTGAAAATTGCTGAAGACTATGTTGTACTAAGAAATTGACTATTTCTGCCCCCAGGACATTAGCGCCCAGGGGAGGACAGGAGCACCCAGGCACTAGTGTCTGGTTCTGGGTGTTGGTATCTGCTTTTTGTTTTAGACCCAAGTCAGATTCTGGGCCATTATGTGACTGTGTTCCTATGTTGATTTTGTATTGTGTTGATCTGAATTGTAGCTCTGAGTTGTTGTAGGGGTGATTTGTTCACCCAATGTATGCCCCCCTCATTTGGGGTGCATGTGATGATAGTAGGAGAATGTGGCCCAAAGGAGAGGACTTGATGTTGATCTGAAGTGGATACCTGTAGGGGGTAGGGGATGTGCATGGTAGAAACCAAGGCACATGCAAACAAAGTGGGCTAGTAACATGTGTTAGTAGTAAAAGTAGCTAGCATGTAATAGAAGACAATGTAACAAGCAAGTGTGCAAACAAGATAGACCGCAAAAAGTGGGTTTCAAACATGGGACATCACTCACAATGTCACAAGACAATCAGGGCCTAAGTGGCCAAAAGCATACAATGATCAAACAAGACATAGGGCATAGCCCGCAAACAATAACATACAATAGACAAATAATGTCAAAGAAAATGTATCAGATAACCATGGTTGTATATAGTCCTACAAGGAAAATGCTACACATGAAGCACCCATTAGCATGTTAGAAAGATAAATAGTATGTCAAACATGTATATATCAATGAAAAATTAGAGTAACTTGTAATGAGAAATACTGAATAATGTAACAATAGAACCTGAAGTGTGTAGAATGTGGTAGTAGTAAAAGTAGATGCCCCTAGGAGCCTCGGTGGGACTGGTAAAAGGTACAATGCCAAGCATCATTGCAAAGTGTAAAAACCTGTAAGAGATCTGCATTCACCTCAAAAGACCAAGTGAACATGCATGTGTATATATAGAAAGATGATGACATACTAAGAATTTGTCTAGCATGGAAAACAAAGTGTAACATGTAAATAGAATAAGCTAGTAAGAGTAAATGCAACCAAGATATGCAAATGTTAATGTATGAGTGTGATGGTGTGGTATGCAAAATGTGAAGATGATAGGAGCAGTGTGCCCCCCAAGTGGATGTGTATGAGATGAGGTTCATTTATAGGAACCCTCAACAGTCAAGAATGAACCATAGAACAAGAGTGTGTCATCGGGTAATGTGTTGTGTGAAAATAGATGCTAGAAAGATGTATCATGAAGCACAAAGCATGAAATGTGTATAGATGAAGTGAGGTTCATTTCAGAATTAGACCCTCAACAGTCGAGTATGAACCATGGAACTAGAGTGTGTCATAGGGTAATGACGATACAATGTGTGTATCAAAGGGTTTGAAAGTGCTTAGAAATATTAGACATGATGCATGGAGTGTAAAGTGTAGTAGTAGACACTAGAGATAACTGATAGTAATGGAGGGGGGAGAAAGTGCGGTGCCCCCCAAGTGTGTAATTGGAGAAGTATCAAGTAAACTCATCTAGGAGATCATCAGTGTCGGGATCATAACCGATTGGATTTGGATTAGAGACTTGGTAAGCAATGGTGTGGGGTTGATCATATAAAGAGCCTATGTGACATAAATTGTACATGCCCATAGCATATTCTTCATCAGTAAAAGGAGGTTGAGGAAAATCGTGTGCATACCAGTGAGTTAGATTTTGAGTATAGCCAAGGAATGAATCATTACATATAGAAACACAACCAAAAGGCATGGGAAATGTGATATCAGTATGATTGGGATCCAAATGCCACCAATGTAGTCAAGCCAAGACTATCCAAGTGTGAGTGGAGAGGAACGAGGAGTATGTGCAAGGAAGACTGATAAATGGAAGATGCAGAGGCCATAGGCAGTGGTAACAAATACACATCCATGATATAGGTGAGGAGAGTGAGGTGGGGGAGGAGACTGGAAAGTGTGAATCCTAGGCATGCTAAGCCATCATGTGTGTAAACAGTTTCAGAGCAAGTAGGGTCAAATGGAATATGAGGCCAATAAGAGTCATGTATGAAGAGAGTGCATGTGAAGGGATCAAGTGGAGGTGCAAAATGTATTGGGGTGATGTAGTAGGTGGTAAGATGTCCAATGTATGGACAGTCCCCTAGAAAGGTATCATGGCATTAGTGGAAGGAGGAGGTTTTTTTGAATTGATATTCACTAGGGCCAATAACAACAAAAGTATCTTGGAAATAGGATTCATCTATTTCAAGAGGAGTAAAGTTAAGATTGTGTAATGTGTCATCGTTAAGCTCTATGACATCAACCTCATCATCAGAATCATCAGTGCTAGCATTATCTTGTTGGATAACATTATCAAGGATATTGGTAGGGGTGGAGCCAGATGTAGGATTGAGAGGAGCCATGACAGGTGTGGTAGTGGTAGCTATAGAGGTAGACATGGTGGGTGATAGGAGATCAGTAGTATGTGTAGGGATGGATGGAATGCATGTGGAGGTAGAAGATGGATGTGAAGCACTAGATTGACCCACATCATATGTACTGATAGTATGATATGGAATAGGCTGCAATGGAGGTGTGGGCATGACAGTGATCGTGTCTATATGGTAAAACTTGAACGGATCAGGGTCAACAACAATGGTATGCTCGTAGCGATCATGTAGGAATTTAACGTACCTATGAACGGTAGAGGGAACAACATGCATGGCATGAATCCATGGTCTACCGAGTAAGCAATTGAACTGAAATGAGGCATCGATGACAAAGAATAGAGTAGGAACAATTTTAGGCCCAACTTGTAGAGGTAAGGTGATAGTGCCCATGCATGTGCGAGTAGTGGAATCATAGTCGTGAATGAGAGTAGAGGATTTATTAATTAAATTATCAGAAATATTCATTTATCTGATGAGAGATAGAGGACATAAATTTATAGTGAATCCATTTTCAATGAGCACATGTTTGATACAAATACAACCAATAATAGCGGTGATAAGCAAAGGTGCAAAAGGATTACTAGCAAGTAGAAGGAGGGATATCCTCATCACTGAAAGATATGGACATGTGTATATTTTTGAGGGATTGAATGAGATGAGAAAAGGAAACATAGGTGAATTATTACTTTCAATGTGGATGGAGTGAAGGGAACCTCTAATGTATGATGACAATTAGGTGCACTGTGTAAGAGATCATAAAGAGAGATTTTGGCTGGTGTATTCTTAAGCTGCTCAATGATGTCATAACCTTTAGAGGTGGTGGTAGGAACTGTAGAAGTAATAGGTGGTGGAACAGAGATAGGTGGAGTTGTAGGAGGATGAGTGTGGTGAGTGGTGACTACATTGATGGTTGGATCAGGCATTGGAGTAACAAAGTGGGGAGGGTGTTGAGTATGGACTTGCATAAAATCAGTAGTGGTGGTAGCCATGCCAGAAACCTTGGTTGGAGTATAAGAGGAATAAGAAGATTGATCCATGAATTCAGAAGAAGGGGATAGATTTTGATGCATTCTCAGAAGGTAGGGTTTGAGAAAGTGGGTTCACCAAATGATTTAATTTAATTTGAATTAATTAAATCTATATTGCAGAGTAACTATTATAATAACTAATGTATAAATGCTAAAATACAGTAATGACACAAGCAAATAAGCATGTATGATGTAAAACCCTAAGCAGAGAGGGAGATAGGAAGAATTAGCTGATTTGAATGAACAGGAAGTGATCTGTGAAAGATAAAGTGTTGAATAGACTGTAAACAGGTCATAATGCTCACTGTAAATTCTGGAACTTAGGAATAGAGTCGGACAGGGGTGCCCAGTGTAGGGCAAAGGGCCTGGGCACTGGTGACTGATCTGGTGTTGGTGACTGTGTGACAAATGCTCAAAATCTGCTTTCTTCCATGTCACAGGGTCTTCGTTGTTTATTCTTGTTGATCACCTGATATTCACTCCTTGATCACCGAAGGTACCTGTAACCTGCAAAAGAGAAACTCACCTGCACATACCCACAAACCACATCAAACCTAAAAAGGAAAATGTAGAATGGGGAGTCAGACTGACCCCGATGGTCACCCAAAGAGTGAACTTATGACTGAGCATTGCACTACATCTCAGACTCCATGTAGTTCTTGTGTGTGTGTAGAAATGATTCCCTAGGATACCCTTGTGCAAGTTGCACTTGATAACGGGCTGTATCTAGAATGTAAAATGTATAACATATGTGGATGGAATAGAATAGACTTCCCCTTCCTATGTAGTGTATGCAGAAGTATGCAACCCTTGTCCCTTGAATGGATGCTAGATGGATGCCTTTGGAGTGCTTTAGTGCCTTTGGAATGCAAGCTTAGGTGATGATAGTAATGCTTAGTGCTTGGTCCTTCATTTTGAAAACATAACTATGTATTTATATGATTCTCTTGTTTGAAATTTGTATTTGACAACTGGAAGGCTGACCCATAAGTGAAAAAGATGCCCAAAAGATAAAAGAGACCCAAAAAGAGTGAGTAAGGTAAGAAAGGGTCAGGGGCACCCAGAGGGACATGAGCACCTGGGTGCTACTGTCCTAGCTGGGTGCTAGTGTCTGAAGCCATAAAAGATAAATAAGTTAAGTTCTGACTGGGCTGTAGGGTGTGTAAGACCAAAGAGAAAGCAAGAGACAAAGAAAAGAGGCCAAAGATAGTTGTCAACCACTAGTTTTCTTGCTTAGGAATCATGTAATTTTACAGCATCCACAATACACACCATGCTGAAAAACTAAAATAAAGTACAACTGAAAAAAATAAACTCACACAACAAAAAATGCCACCATAATAGATATATGGACATGTCGTTGGTGATTAATGAGAGGTTGTTGATTAATCTCCAACCTTATGTGTGTCCATCCACCAATGAATGATACTGCTAGCTCAGTTGAATTTGATCATGAAGCTCATTAATTTATCTCAGACATCGGATTCCACTGAAAATGCATTAATATGGCATTTTTTACAATTTTTATAGAGACCCTTTTTGACTTTGATTCTTTTTGATACAAATGTTGACCAATACTAACATACTCAACACACATGTGATTATGACATCTATGGAAGGATTAAAATTGATAATAATATTATAATGGCACTTAAGACAGTTAGACAAACTTTATGGACTTTAATTAGCTGCACAATATGTCAACCCTTATACATGTCTTAGACATAATGACAATACACAGATACTTCAACCCTTAAATGACAATTGTTTAATCCCAATTTATTTATTTTAAATAACTCTTAAAAATGGAAGGAAAACCTATATAATTTTGACATAAAAATGTTTTAATCACATAGACTATGTGATAAAAATTGAATGGCTTGGAATGAGCCCACCAAGGGTCAAGTATTGTTGGGGCAATGCCTAGAGATACCCATCATAGAGATTCGAAAGAGGATAGGGCCAGGATCATTCCCTGGGTGACTTTGACGGATTGGATACCCCTAGTCGTGGCTACTTAGCTAAAGGAAGGCTTCAATAGAGATATATGCTTACTCATCAAGTGTAAATCAATTGTTTGTAATCTCTAGTTTATTAAGGGCAGAGATGCCGATATGTATATAATTGTGGGTCTCCCAAACAAAAAAAACATATAACTTAATTCTAAAGACCAAAATTAAGCTAGTTGTCATGACATTGAAAACAAATCGGTCAATGTAAAGACTTTAAATCATGCAAAGGCGATGCTTAGAATACTGTTAATAAAGTTAAGTCACTGGGAGGAGATTGACCAATGCAACGAATTTTGGAGCCTTGTATACTATCAGCATTTTGGAATATGCGTGGTAAAAGTGACTAAGCAAGTATATCAAGACTAATATGTGCGGAGACAAAAAATTAATGAACTACAGATAATCGAAGAAGATTGAGAATGCCTGAAACTCAAGGAATGCAAATGGAAGAGATGGTTAGCTCTAAGAAAAGATTAATAAATTGACACAAAGCTATGTCAGAATAAGAATTTGGATTGACATAATTCAAAGCATTAGATGACTAAATTTTCTCCTTCATGAATCAACACATCATTTTCAAAATCACACGAATTGACCTTGCTCTCATACCAAATGAGAAGTTTTGTTCAGATTTTGCACATCACAAATATAAAAAATCTTTGTTATTTTCATCACTAAGCACCATATATATTTATAGGGAGGATATTTGCTATAGAATAGGAAACCTCCTACAATCACTCTCCCTAAATACGTAAGTTTGGTTTAGCAACCAAACCTCACCATAAATAACTTATGTGGATGGTTATCACACATTTACATTTACATTTATATTTATATTTGCACACGTAATTATCCCACTAACATAACATTATCACTAACATGTATTTTACTTACAATAGAAAGCATAACATAGAGTAAAAACATAATACAAAATACATGTGATTAGATAAAACAAAGCATAGAAAATATATGTCATATAGTCAAAAATGTAATAGAGCATATAAGCGCGTGAAATAAACAAACCATAGAAAAAACAAAGAAAAGAGAAAACACATCATAAAGTCACATCAAGTATGGGGCATATAAATGCATATAGAAAACATAGTATCAAGACTCATAGAGAAAAATTGTACATAAAACAAATAGAATATATAACATACATGTGTATGTAGAAAACAAAGTATGGAGCAAGCAAGTGCGTGACGATTTAATTAATAGACAAACATGTTAGAGAAGAAGATAAGCGTATGTGACATAGGATAATAACATGGAGCTAGCATATAAAATTCATCTCATAGGAGTAAGAAATTGCATACAATAACATAGAGCATAAAGCAATCATTGATAAGTTAATAAGTGACCAAGATATGAAATCATTAAATGTAGGGGCCTATGGACAATATTAGTAAGCCAAATTTACCCTATACATTGAATAATTAATAAAGCTAATGATAAACACTGAGTAGGCATTAAGTGTGATAAATTCATTTATATAGATCATTAATGTGATCATCCAATCAAGAAAAATATACCACATTTCTTAAGCCATAAGGTGGAACAAGAGAAACCATAAAACTTTTGCATCAATAATTGGACTAATGTGTGAAGATGCAATGTATGTAAGCTCAATGTGTAGTGTGCCATAGTGTAGTTAACATAAAATGTCCCCAATATGGTAGGTATATAAGATTGGGGCATAGGTATATGTATGTATAAAGTTGCAAATGTAAAATATAGTATCTAAATGTAATGCTTCAAAATCTATGATGCTTATACTTACAGGATCAATCACAATCTTATCAACAAACTACAAAACTAATAACTATTATCTAAATTTCAAATAACATATATTTTAGATTACATTGCATTGTACAAATGCAGATTGCCAGTGTTAAAAATGTAATAAACATAATCATGAAAGATGAGCCAATCATGGATCCTAGTAACTTTAATATCTCAATATTTGTGAATACTTGACTAATTAGAATGCCACGAAAAAACAATGCAAAAAAATGAATGATTCAGCCATGACATGAAATTGAGACAATAAGAGATCCAGAGCTATAATTTTAAGTTGTAAGGAATCAGAACCCTTGAAATGACAAACAAAATAGAAGCTTCTTGTCTTGCTTCCTATTGAAGAAATAATATAAGACTCAAAGACTGATATCTTAATTTGGAATATAATGTTGATTTCAAGTCTCAATTAAACTAAAATTATTAGTAAGGATTGGGGGATGGTTTACTCCTTTTCGTGGGTTCCACACAATTCTTAATCTTTACAGGTTTTGTGATATGGAGTGAAGGGATAAGTCAAAATTCTAGACAATTAATTTATGCATGATGCCTCAAAACTTTGTCTTTTAAAACCTAATTTAATATATTTTACGCAAAAGGTGTAGCTACATTAAATCAAAGGTGGTTCAATATGATAGCCAATCCATTTGTATTTGACATAATATTATTTTATGTTTGTTTCATTGCATATACCTCCCCTACATATACCTATTGTTTACATCGGAGCCATCTTATGCTTCCTTCACCCTTCAATATTTTCACTTGGAAAATCAAATTTACAAAAATCACAACAATGTTGGAAGTGATGATGATAATGGTGTTGGTGAATGGAACACAACATACTTACATAGAGGTAGAGGTAATTATAGAGGTACACAGTCTATCCACGGTTGCATGAGGCACCTAGTCCTTCAATGGAGAGCAAAAATGGTTCCCTTCATGGTTGTTGATCTCCTTGGATCTTTCCTTTCAATTTTATCCTGTTATTTTCCACTTATTATCAATGTTTGATGTGGGTTGGGAAATATATACATAGAACAAACATACATAATTATATCGTAACCATGAAATTCGTACATCATAACAAGAACCCATATGGTCTTTATGAGAACCACTCATATGAGCAACCACTTGTTGAAAGGGCTCAATTATTATTGGTTGTTTGAGCATTGTCTATTTTCCTACAATTACTCAAGCTTAAAACTAAAGGGGGAGTCTACAAAGTGCCACATGATGCAAGCATTTCAGTTGTTCATGGTTTTAAACCTCAAATCTATCAGATTCATCCCTATTTTTTATTTTGGACCCATTAAGCGCTAATTGCATTCACATGAATAATGAAAACGAGACTAAGATGATAAAGAGAAGCACAAATATCTAATATTATCTAGGTAGGAACAATCTGCGTTGTGAAACAGGTGTGGGACATATATGTATTCAATTCCTGTGTTTTTATTTCCAACTTTCCATTTATGTCTTCATCTTATCTAACAAATTAAAGGGTCATACAATCGAAAACCTTAACATCGCACAAAATAAACATAACAAAATTTTGCAAAGCCCATTCCCCATTTTTCCCAAAAAATTCAGTTTCTTTCAGTTGTGTAAGGGCCAGTTATCGGTGCCATAGAACTAACAGACAAGTTAACGAAACAGTATTGAGTGACCCCTTCATATGGCTTAAAATAGGCGTGATACAATGTTATTCTTAATCTCAATATCTCTATTTTTGTTTAATGTTGATGTCAATATTTATTTTCATTATATCTACACACCACCTCCAAAAATCTCTCCTAATTATGGAAATTATTTTAACCAAACCATATTGATATATGTTAAAACATAATTTCAAATTTGTCACCTCTCAAAAATTAAAAAAATAAGTTAAAATAAAGCCCACTTCTTTGTTGTAAAAGAGTTCTTTGCAACACATTTTACGTCAAATTTCAAAGCAAGTCCCTGTTGAAGTGTGCATCTCATTATCTTTATAGGAGGTGAAGCAATAGAGATCCATTTATAAGACTATATTTACAAAGTACATTAAGTTTGTTGACTCCCTTCAATTCTCAATACCTTCACCATAAAGACAATTGCCAATTTCATTCAGTTGATGCACCCCTTGATTCGACACTGATGGTTTAAGAAAATGAACCTATGTTCTCTTAAACTTTAAAATTTTGATATGTTAAATTTTAATCATTGGAAGGTGAAGAACCATGCATGGGAGTGCAATCATTCCAATTTTCCATAGCAATTATTTCACAACTTTATAATATTGTGTATAATATTTTCCTCATATAGAATTAAAAGTAACATCTCTACAATCTTACTAGAGAATTCACTTTTGTACAAAACATGCATAATTGATCCAATGCTTTCTTTTCACTAATAATTATTTTCTATATTTTAAAATTATTTTCAGAAGAAAAAATTAACATTAATATTTATTTTCTTATAATAATTCAGTAAAAATTAAACCACACAATAATACATCATTCATATTTACATTTTCTCTAAGATTAAATAAACTCTTAATTCATGTTGATCAAATTTGAATATACATACATTTACATACATACATGCTACATACATATAATCATCCATCTTATTTACCTATTGGTACATGAATTAAAACCGAAAACAAAAAACTCTTTTACCTCTTCTAAACCATCTTTGAATCTTGGAAACCATCTTTAACAATTAGTAGTTTTAAAATCTTTACCCAAAGTTTTCATTTAAAAAACACACACATTCTTATCCTCTCTGGCTTTCGAATCTAGACTGTATATCTTGAGAATGATCAGAAAAAAACAAAGCTGCCATCTTTAAGAAGTGACTGAATTGCAATCTATACCCTCAACATGTAAGAATGAATAGTTGCATTTTATTATATAATATTCAAGGATCTCTGCCATTACAAAACAGGGGGCTTATATGTTCAGACAAGTCAAAATAATAGTAAAGTATCACATAAAAAGTCTGAAAAATAGAGCTCACCCGATGAGCAACCAGCATAATCTACACCATGGCTCAGCCATTTAAAAAAAGGACTCTTAACAGAATTCAAAAAAAAAAATGGTAAAAAATAATGAAACCTCCTCATAGGTTAATTGCCAACTTCAAACCCATTTCCAAAGTCTCCCAGGGCGATTCTATGTAAACATGATTTTGCACCTTTCTAAAAACGCTCAATTGGAACAACAGTTGAAGCATGTCGGTATTCAATCAGTCTCAATCAAGTTAGCAAGGGACAATCACTTAGCTTAGGAGCTATGCTGCATTGATGTCACACAAACTTGCATACCATCTGAAGAGCTCAGTCCAGGTTTTTATTTCTTAATGATTTACAAATGAGGGAGCATTTTGCATGGCATCTCCTTTTGCAATAGACGGCGAAATCGAGATTCCATAAATTCAACTTTGACATAGGGGTTTAGCTCAGGGATTTTTGGTGCTGAAGATTTATCCTTAGCAACATGGTAATGGAGTATCGTGACTATTAAGTCGATTCCCTGGCTCTCTCAGTCCAAGAATGGGTCATCTTTTGGATGGCAACTTGCAAATTCTTATCTGCAAATTATGAATACAAAGTTAAGTGTATCAAATTAAACTTGTTGGTCGAAGGCGTACCTCGGATGGTTTAGACCTGGGATCACCTGGATGTATAATACTCAATGATGCACCTTCTAAATAATGGGCTAATTGCACCCTCTAAAGGGCATCCTGAGTGAAGCCTACAAATGTCATCTGGAACCAGGGATCCTATTTATTTCACTATCTCAATGTAGAGGCATCGTTAGGTTCTTTCGATGTCAATAGTTGCACTATGGGATCTATGTTAGTTTCTCTTAATGAGAGCTCCTAAATAACCCTCACAATAAACTAAACAACATTTATGGGACCATGGTGCTATAATTTGAAAATTGTTATTATAATTCATTGGATTTGAAATCTACTCTGATGGAGCTTCTAAAATGTTGGTTGTCACGGGGTATGGGTCCCCTTAACCCTCTTTAAAATTGACTAGACCCGTAAATTAAAATTTGTTAACATAACTCTTTATAAGCTAATATTATGAAGTCGAACTATTGTCTCACAACTATATAAGTATTATTTGTGTAACACTAAAATTTGGTAGACTACTTAACTTTGTTTATGTTATCTTAACGAACTGAATTCAAAATAACATTATTTTGCACTAAAGTGTACTGGGTAAGTGTGGCATTATTGCATGCATAATATCCCTATGCTAAATGTCAAAACTTACATATTATAGGATTGGAACAACATATTGTAAATGCATAAAAATCTGAATTTATACTAACATCCCTTTAATTTTCTGCTACAATTGGTTTTTGACGGATGAAATATGAGATCAATAGCTCTTACTCTGTGGTACAGTTGGACGAGGAGATCCCTGTTTAGGCACAGGCAAGTGCTTATACTTTGGCTTTTGTTTCACAGTTCTGGGAGTAGATCCTACTATAGGCTTAGGCACAGTACCTACCAAAATAACAAAAATTAGACACCAATTTACCTGTATAAAATTTCATTCTATAAGAAGACGGTACCTGGATGAAGTTGGTCATTTCCATGTTGGATTCTGGCTAAAATCCCCACCATTGGAGCATTGTTATATGTTGTTGGTTCAGTCTGCTCATATTTGTTTCTTGCATCAACAAAGTTATCATTCTCATCAGGTCCTCCAACTATGGCACCAACTAAAACATTGGGGTCGCTGTCTTGGCGACTGAACCATGAACCATATCCTTCTCTGCAACTAACAAATGATGGATTGTCTTTGTATGATACAATAGAGGCAGCCCTATGGTGAACTTGATGGGGATAGTTTGATCCATATCCCACCATGTAGCTTGTGGCTCTTGGGTTGTCACCAAGTATATAGTCAACCTACAATAGTGGGGTTTTACCATTGAAATATTCTAAAATTAGAATGTGTTTTCTCTGCCACTGATTAAATACAAGAAGTAGGTTTACTATACCTGAGATTTAGCCAAGGCTAAAAGTTCAGATGGATCCACATTTCCATTTGGGCATTGCAGTTTCTTGCCAGCAGAAGACAAATAATCAGAGTATACTGTGAGGAGATAGGAGGAACCGATCACAAAATGTAGGTTGTTCCATTTCTGAATATGTAGGAGTCCACCTGAATACCAGAAAAAAGAAATTTAATTCCTTTAGTCCGCCGTCATATATTCCAAAGATGATAAGAAACATTGTTCATTTTTCATACACATATCCAAGAAAATCATACCTGGTGTTCGTTGTATGCTGTAATCATTCTTCCCAAGGCAAGAACACATGAAAAATTCAGCATTTTGTTGATACTGTTGCAGTACAGCCTCATTTTTCTCACCCTTACTTTGCATGAGGAACTGCCACAGCCCAGATTAATTTTTTTTTTGTGCACTTTGTGAAAACTTAATGATAAGCTACTAAAATGGCCAAGATCAGTTTTAGCCAGTTATCTTTAGCATTAAGGTCTGCATTATATATATGCACGAGGATTGGAAAGCTAGATATTTAAAGCAAATATAATCTTATTGAATGATTGAAACGATTGTTCATCCATACTGACCATGGATGCAAGCACTTGGACCCCTGCATATTTGTTATCCCAAGAGAATTGTGTCATGCTCCATTCTGTCCCACCCAGAGATTTTGCATTGTCAATCAAGTAGCTCAGGTACTTCTGATCTGCAGTTGCTCTGTAGAGCCATGCAGCTGCCCACAACAATTCATCCTGCAAAAAAATATGTCCAGTGCATAAATCAAATGCATGACCCCTCACTCAAATACCACATTGACAAGACCTCACTATATGTATGAAAAACAAAAACAAAATAGTGGAGTTAACTTACATCATATCCACTTATTGACCCATAAAATTTCTTAACGTTCCTGATACTGCTATCATAATTTCCCCGGTATTTGTCAGCAAACTGAAAGAGCTGCAAGAATTTCACAAGCATAGATGAAAACATTATAAATAAATAATCAGGGTGACAAATCTGCATTTATTTGAGCCCAATCAAACCTGCTTGGAATGACTGAGAAGCTCATATGAGTATGCAGGATTGGAGTCCTTGAAGACTATAGATGCAGAAGCCATTGCAGCAGCTGTTTCTCCTGCAAGATCTGATCCAGGATTGTTTGTATCAATCTTGTATGCTTTCCTGGAAGTAGTCATATCTTCTGGCCTCTGCCAACACTCGTGGTCTGAAAAGCCATCACCCACCTGAGGCCAGAGAATATTAAAAAAAAACAAATCAACATCCTCACCTTGATAAGAGTTTCATTGCTCCATCAGATCCATGTATGAAAGAAAATAGAAATAAATAAAAAACCCACCTGCCCATACAATACATTTGGCTCAGGATGAGCTTTCACAAGGTAATCAGTCCCCCATTTGATGGCCTCCATGGAGTAGCCCAGCTCTCCACTCTGTGCCAATTGTTTTCCATACTCAATGACACTCCAGGCGAGCATGGTGACAGTATGAGCCATTGGAAGGCCGAATTTGACATTGTCACCAGCGTCATAGTACCCTCCAACTAAATCGACCTGCCAATGTTGCATACATTAGCTTAACTAATTTTTTCAAACTGTGTAACATACTCATCTTCCAATCAGCTCACCCTGCCATTAAAATAAGGCAAAAATAATGTTTCCATCTATGATAATATAAACATACAAAAATCAAGAAAACAAATTACAGACCCCATTGGCACTTCCATCACCAAGTCCAGAATCTCCTCTCCAAATAACCCTCTGGCTATGAGTAAGCTTCCCCGACCTCTGTGCTTCAAAGAATATGATGCTCTTTTTCAATGCATCCCCATAGTAATTTTTCCCTTCTGTACTCTCCAAAAACACCACTGCTATAACTAACAACATTGCTATTACATTAGAAGCCATCTCTCTTCCTCAACTTGTGGTGCTCCAAATTCTAAATTGTAGATTTTCAAGTTTTCCAGAAGAAGATTCCTTATAACTGAAGCTGACAACTGAAGAAACATGTTTGTGTTAGAAGAAGCAACAAGACACTTACTGGAGGGGTAAAAAAAGAAGTCCAAATCAATAATAAAGAAACTCTTTCTCAAAAAATCTTTGGAGTATGAGATCTAAGCATAGGAGATGAGACAATACAAAAGAGAAATTATGCAGATAGAAGAAAGAAAATGTGAGATCCTTGTCAATTCTACACAATTCAAATTTACTTGAGGAGCAAGAGAATGTTTCCATTTACTTTAAGTACCAACCCAAACTTTCAGACTTAATCAACAAATAAATTAATTTGGGGGACTTGTTATTCAAATAGTCATTACATGGGAGTGGGAAAAAATGAGTATGGACTAAACAAAAACAACTAAAACAACCTTTGAGAAGATTGTGACAAAAGTAAAGATCAGTACTAATCTTTTGTAATCAAATGCACCAATATAAATTGTTGTTGTCCTGCCCTGTAATTGCTCTCAATTTGTTGGGTTCTAACTTCTTGCATAACATGGATAATTTATAGAAGACTCTATCAATTGGGAAGTTAACTTGTCAATTACTTTAACACGTGTATATAATTTTAGGTTGACATGACATGAATTTTTGAATTGTTAAGTTATTATTTTTAAAGTTGTTATAAATTTTTATTTTTATGTGTGTTTCTTTGAGTTATCACCATAATATTTAAAAGGTCCTTAAGTGATAATATCATTCGAATGGTGAATTGATGTTGAGTTTCCTTACATCCCTCAAAATTAGGACCACCCATTGAACTTATTGTTGGTTGTTTGTAAAAAAATATTAAATAAATGAAAGTGAACTTAACAAATAGTCTCATTTCACCATGTTCCTAAGCATAATATTTTGTTGGCCAGCATGTTAGGCTTGAATGACCACAATGTTATGCCATTAAACAAGTATGATTATGTTTATATAAATATTCACGTAATTGTCAAAGTATAAAAATTTGTTATGGAGCATATCTAGAAACCTTGCATTAATAAGTCATTACAAATTTTATCGTGTGCCCAACTATAATATAACTTTTACTTATGTGTACATGGTATTAGGTTGGCATGACATGGAATTTTGAATTGCTATCTCATTATTCTTAAAGTTGTTTTATTTTTATATTTTTATTTTTATTTTTGTGTTTTTTGAATTCATCACCATGCTATCGAAGAGATCACCCATTAAGTGGCTCTATTATTTAAATGATGAATTAATTTTGAGTTTCCCTGTATCCCTCAAAATTAGAACCACTCAAACTTATGAATTAAAGAATATTGAAATACGAAACTTTGACATTTTATAGAAATCTTCATACCAATGCTCGGTATGAGCAATTTTTATATGAAGTAAAATTAAATTAAATTGTTTTAGTACATCATGTCTGAAAATTGATTATTAAGAAAGATGACGCAAATAAGGCATATATTCTTTTGTTTACATAATAAATAATGCTTGTGTATTGTACAAACATTCTAGTTGGAAAGACTTAATTCTTAATGCAAAATAATATTATAAGGGATTTGAATCTTTAAAATACTAAAATATTAATAATAAAGTCAATTTAAAAATAGAAAAGACAAATATAAAGTGTCTTCTTTTAATAAATATCGATAAAAAATAAGAAAAAAAATAATATGTACTTTATTTTATTATTCTCCCCTAAGAGAAAATTGACCCCTTTTATGGATGATGGAAAAAAAGCATTAAATGTAGGGGTGAAATCAACATTGGAAGCTGAGGGAGGCTATTTGGCCCATGTACATCTATAAATGCAAGTTACTTGCCTTGTAGAAGGCATGCTTTTCTATTTTGTACAAATCTGATTTTTGTCTGAGCAGAACAAAATTTCCTAAGGATGAAAACCTTTAGAAATAATTGTTGAGGACGAAAACCCTCTAACCGATCTAGTAGAAGGATGAAAACACTTCTCCAGTTGAGAGGATTCTGCACACAGGGGTTTCCATCATACACAATGGAGTACAGCTGCTTTTACTTAGTTTTCCAATTGGATTTTGATTGTTGAAAAACACATATTTGTGAATTCTGGGATCTATGAACATTTGACCTATAGTTTGTTAGGGCATGGTCAAACCAACTGAGCTATATAAGAACAAATGGAATTGGTCAGTTGTGTTTGAGGTCAACTTCATAGATTGAATAAAATCACATTCACCATTTTGTGATGATGACAACTGATTTTAGTGGGACTTGCCCATGCATGTGCATGCATGTATTTGATGGGGGCATGGGTCTTAGATGGTGCATTCTATGGGGAGAATAGTTTTCAGTATATGATTTGGTGTGTAGAACTATTGACTTTTATACAACACTCATTCCATAGACATCAAATGCAGATAATTGTACATTCCTTTATGAATGCATGACCATATCTTTAGCTTTTTTTTTTGGATGGTTCTCATTTTCCTAAAATCCAGTGGGTATTGTGCTCATTAATTTGGGGACATTACACTGGTATCAGACTAGTGATTGTCATTGACATGGTTTCCTGCATAGTTAGAATTCCCTGCAACACTGAACACTTTACCTATAAAAAACTTTACCTATGAAGTGCAGTCATTGTCCCTTTTTTACAAGTCATCAGTTGCTGTTTTTGCTATGCATATATCATGGTAGGTCTTTGTTAGGGATTTTTAATGGTTCAATCAAATAAATTCAGTTATTTTCATTTTGCTAGAACTTGGAGTAACACAGCGAGGTGTTCACACTTCAAACCCATAGTTGAGCAATTTTTCCTTCCATATTTTCTTGCCTTCAAAAGTTGTCTGGGGGTGATTTTGTTCTACGATTTAGCTTTTATCAGTTTTAATTGCACAAATTGCATTGCGGTTCCAACTATTGATTTATACAAGTAGCATGCATTACCTAAATCGTCCAGAGAATCTTCAATTCCTTAGCACTTTAAATAGTCTTGCATTGGGTATGTAATCAGTTTTTCTGGTCCAACATAGGAGCGATTCATTATCATTGGGAGAAATACAAGGCAAAAGAGTTTGTTGGGTTATGTGTAGAAGTCAAAGGAGACCTTCAATATGAAAACCTTGTACAGTGGTTCGGAGAGAAAGTCAGAGGAGGAGCCTCAGAGGTGGGTGCCATGGCTTTTCTCAGATCTTTGCCTAATTTCATTTCTTTCTTCCATTTTGGTAAGAGTTATCCAAAGACAATAGAAACAATGACTCAAATGGGTGTGCAATGAACTTCCACTTGAAATGCCTCTAGATATGTGGGTCTTTTGCCAAACTCTTGCTTTCTTAGAATGTGATTGAGGCTTTTTTGTATGTTTGTTAACATAGTCAAACTCCTCCTTTGTAGTATCATTATTTTGCTTGTAATAGCATGTGCCTCTCATGCTATCAAGAATTCTATAGCAAGGGCGCAAACCTTGTCTTTTTTTCATAAGGATGAAATCTAATTACTCTATATTTTGACTCTTCATTTTATTGTAACCACCACTTAATTTTGGATCATTATGGGAAGTGTGATAGAATGATGGATATGAGTTGCAACATAAGACATATGCTGTTTTTTGATGCAAATTTGTGTATATGATCATCTTGAGAGAACTTGTATGGTGGCAAGATCTATCTAACTTGACAGGTACATGAGCTAAAATTTTAGAAATACTATCAAACATGTAATTTTCTTTTGCACTTGGCACTTGTAAGACAATGAGTTGGCAGAATTTAAGGGCATATTAAAAAATTATTCATGGAAAAGGATTGTAATGATCCCCTTACTTGGCTCGAAGACCTTTAGCCTAATTTATGTTTTGATGGCTAAAGGGTTGAAAGGGAAACTTATGTCATAATAAATTAATTATAAGAAGCACAATCATAAAATAATATTATAAGCACTTTATATTAATTTATTAATGATGGGAAAGTCAATTTAAAAATAGAAAGGTTGGTTCCTCTAAATATAAAGTGATAAAAGTAAAATAAAGGGAAATATCACTTTATGTTATTACACTCCCCTAGGAGAAAATGCGACCCCTTTGGAAGATGAAAAAGGTATAAAAAAACATTAAATGCGAGGAAGTGATAATCTGACCAAAGACAAGGGGAGGCTATTTAATTGAGTTACATCTATAAAAACAAGTTGGACTTGCTTGTAGAAAGCATGCTTTTCTATTTTAAACAAATCTGATTTTTGTCTGAGCCTTAGAGCTTTAACAAAAATATTTCTAATGACGAAAACCTTAGAAATAATCTCTTGCAAGGAGTGAAAACCCTCAAGGGATCTAGTAGAAGGAGCCAGAAAACCCTTCTTCTAGTTGAGAGGACTATCTCCACAAGGGGTTTCACATTGTGCATACCAAGAGAGTAACTGAAGGCAAGTTCTTTCCAACAAAAGGCTGAAGTTTCGAGGCCTGCAGCTCACAAGGGTTTGAAGAACAATTGTTGACAGAGTTCCTCTTTATTTCCAAAATGTCTCTAGGAGCGAAATGAGGCGAATTTTACAATATATAGAGAAAATTTTAGAAATGATTCACCAATCATTTCATTAAATTTTTATGGGAAGCCATATCAAATCACTTTCCCGAAAACTTCTTTGGTAGAAGAAGATCATGGGTGCCATACTTGTGTCTAAAAGTAGTTGTTGCAGCTATCTTTAATAAAAATAATTCCACTCTGTTTTAATCAAATCTGGAATTATGTTTATGGTCTTCATAAAATTATTAGACTCAATTTACCTTAATTAAATAGATTCATGATTTGCTTCTAATTTTGATGAGTTTCATATCCTATACCTAGTTTCCATAGATAAAATTCAGATCTGCACTATATCTTTTGGTGTAACAACATTTCTGTATGTCGGTCGGTAAAGTTTTTTCATGTTGTCGATCGGGAACAAGTTAGCCCAGATGTTGTCGTCGAGCTAGTTGATATTACCGGTCGGCAATACAATTTTTATTACCGGTCGGTAATAGCCGAACATGTCGTTGGCCAGTGACGTCGGGCTTCTTTGATGTTATTGGCCGATGATACCATTGTGTTATCGGCTATTGTCCTCTCAAAATTTCTCCCTCTTTTGGGAAGTTCAAAATCGAAAAGTTTGAGGTTAATCGCTTTTTCTGTTGTTTTGGTAAGGGGAAAAGTCAAAAAGTTTAAAATTTTTTGCGTTTTTGGGTCATTTTGTGTGATTTGCGGGTTTGTTGGACATTTTTGTCCCGGATGTCCCAAGTTCATTTGCTCCCTATTTGCCGATTGGTTGCTTTACCCGATTTGCTGACCACGGTTCTTGTCCCAAATTTATTTTTTTTGCGGGCCCATCGGAACTTTTTGTTCCAAATGTCCCAAGTCACTCGGGCTTGCTGTTCACCTTTCGCCCGCATCGGCTGCATCACGCACTTCGCGTACTTGCGTCCCTCATGTCCCATAAACATTTGTGCATTCTGTCCCCGCGTTCCCCGCATCGGCCGAGTTGCTCTTTCACGTCCCGCATGTTCCAAACGAACCAAAGGCCATCCGGGCTATTTTTTCCCGCTCTTTCCAAATATCTTGCTTTTTAAGTTGGTAGATGTGTATTTAATGCACATTTATTACCTTTCTCTCTCCTAAAACGGCTATTTAATAAGCTGCCCCGCTATGCATTTTTACACACTGCTTTCTTATCAATTGCTCACACCCTCGCAATCGAAATTTCTGTGCGCATACTGTTGGTCGTCAGATAGGACTTTACGAAGAGCAACAGTCAGGGGACAAGAAGTCCCTCCTCTTTAATGGGAGAGGTTCCCTTATTTAGAAACGAACCTATTTACAAATGTACAAAACATGATTTGTTGGTTAAACTTGGATATTACGAAAGTATTTTCTATGAAGATCATCAATTACAAAAGGACTGAGGAAAAAGAGTATGGGAAAGAGCAGAAAGGCAACATACAGAATTATAGATATCAGAGTAATTCTTTATGTATGCGAAGTCACAGTAAATTGAAACAAGATCATTTGTATTGGATAAATGAGATGGAATTCAGAGACAGAAAGTTCTGCAAATAACATCTGCTAGAACACAAAGTTTCTTAACATAACACGGATTCATTAATCAAGGACACAAAGTTCCTTCTTGGTTATACAAGATCACCAGGCTTGCAAAGTTGAAGAGTATGCAATCGGTGAGACTAACAAACTTGAGACAAATGATCTTCACAAAGAAAATAAATGAAAGCTTAGGAATAACAAAGATTAGATAGACAAAGAATGGAAAGTCCTTCTGTATTGATTTCTTTATAATCTATTTACACTTTTCGGAAAATAAGCCAAGTTCTTCCTTCTTCAAAATGGCGTGGAAAGGCCATTATATAGCTTACAAATCAGTTACTCTCTGTAAATACTTCTTTTAACTAAAGATTAGTTAAGGATTGCCAATCGCAATACCTCAACTTATTACAATGAATCCGAGAAAAAGAAATAGAAAAGAAGAGAAGAATAAGGAGAAGAAGACAGGTGGTCGGTCATTGAGAGGGACCCACTGACTTCAGAATCCGCCGCCTGAATTTACTCTAATGCCTGCAGCTTTGCCTCTACCACGAGGAACTGACGTGTTGGCCGATAACCTGCGCACTCATAGAATCCAAGACATTTCTCCATCTCTTTATCATAATCTTCGACTTGAGTATGATAATCTCTTCCTGGAATTCTTCAATCTGGCAGACTAGACCGGCGAACGTTCATATCAATCTTTGTGGACTATTTTGTGCTACTCAAATAGTCCATGTCACCCATTTGTAGTGCCCCGTCCGGGACACAGAAAAACCAGACCAAAGTATAGCAAAAATTTAGGGTAAATTTTTTTTTTTGAAAGTGAATGCCTAATAATACAATTACATTTCCCGATATTAATTAATTTAACTAAATCATTTTACTTAATGCTCAACCACTATCCCCAACCAAATTTATTTATTTAATCTCCATGAAGACCACTAGGAACACCCTAGGAAGATACCAACCCCTTTACCAAAATTTAATCAGTTTTCCCCCTTTTTATTTAAATTATCCACCACACACACACCTAATATTTTATTTCCCATTCCCATTTAAAACTACCCATGACTCAAAGGATGTAGGGTTAATTTTTGACCCTAGGATCAAAAGGATCTCAGCCTTAGATCTAATTTTGCCCTAAACTTGCCCTAAATCTTTATCTTTTTTTCTTCTTTTCTTTCTTCTCATTTATTTCTCTCATTTTAGATTTATTTCTTCTTGCAGGTTTTTGTTCTCTTGGAGGATCCATGGAAGCTTACCCATTGAATGATTCTTCTTCCTTTCCTTTGATTTTGATAGAAGATTTCCCACCAATATAGCTATTTTTTTGATTTACTTTGTTTTTGAGGGTTTATAATAATATATACATTTATTTTTATTTTTGTAAAATTGAATGGGGGGGCTTTCAAATGGGTGTTGAGCTGGCATTGGTTTTGGGGAGGATTGGTGGAGGGTGGCAGGAAGGCCAGGGGGTTATTAAGTAGAAGGGTGTGCAGGGGGTTTGGACAGGTGCTGGGCAGGAAGCAGGCTAGGGGCAGGTAGTGGTGGAGGGGGGGCGCAGGGGGGCAGCGGGGGGAAGGGGCGGGGGCGCAGGGGGGGGGCGGCAGGGGGACAGGGGGGAGGAGATGGGGGGTGTGGGCGCAGGGCAGAGGGGCAGGTTGGTGGGACAGTCGGATGGGGGGGGGGGGCCGACCCTCCCCCATTGGGATTTTTTATTTTTACATATTTTGGGGGGGGGGGCCGAACCCCCCCCCATTTTATTATTTTTTTTTTTTAAAATAAAATAAAACTGTATAATATATAACGTATTCTATTTTATTTATATTTTAGCCAAACATTTATTTTTTTTTTTTGATAAGCTTTAAAATATCATCCATGTATATATATATTTATATTTTAATGTTTATATTTAATATATAAATATGTGCAGCATATATAATTATATACATATTTTATTTTATAAATATATATAAACATTTTATATATATAATATAACCTATTATTAAAATATTGTATACCCAATATTATATATACAGAATCTGCAATAAATGTAAAATGAATATAATGCTTATTTAATTTATAGGTTTAGATATACCCATAAAATATAACACTATATTTAAAGACATATTTAATTTAATTTTTCTTTTATTTTGCAAAATATAACTGTAATAACAACTATATTTAATACAAAATAATATGAACAAAGATATCTTTTATGAAATATACCAACTACATTTATGTATATAATATTGCAGAACAACTAGACACATTTTTTATGCATAATCCTGTAAAATTTCCAATAATTATAAGATGATTTAAAAATTTCAATTTACAAAATAGACTTCCAAGATTTAACCAAGAGATGCATTACTTCTAAATAAAATAACATTTTCTTCCAATTCTAACTATAAAAGAATAACCATCAAATTTAAATCCACTTCATTTTAAGATTTATTACAACAAGTTCTTTACTCAACTTAAGAGAAATCTATTTGAAATTAAATTTCACATTTTACAAGAAGAATTTCTAATCAATACTTTCATTTCACATTTCATGCAAAAATCTGAAATCTAAACTATATTTTCTTTTCAAACAACCATGAAGAGCATTTATTAATAACACAAACTTTCTTATCAAAAGTTTAATCAAGTTTTACAAAGAATTCAACTTTCAACAATATTCAAGAGAGGTAAATACAACTTTGAGAACACACATGCTTCAAAATGTTTAACTATACATAATTCCACATGAAAGACTTCCAAAAGAGAAATTTCAACAATATTTTACAAGGACTTACATAGAATTTATCAAGAGCTTCCCACAATTTCTAAACAAAGAGGGTCAAAAAGACCATGCCACCAAAGATACTCCAAAGAGATGCCAAGACTCCACCACCAAGGACACCAACTTCGAATGCTTTACAAGGATTCAACTTCAAGAGAACAAGGCTTGTTTAACCTCCCAACCTTCAGGCATCATTACATGCCTTTCCAAGGGTTGGAAGACATGCTAGCCTCCCCCAAGCCCATGGGAGAGAGAGCTAGCTTCCACAACTTTGAGCACAAGATCTTTAGGGAGACAAACACCACAATACACTCACAAACAAGACCAAACCATGCATGAAGGAAAAACACAACATTGAGCAATAAAAGAAAAGAGGAGAAACCATATTCATCCTCTAAATTTGGGGAAGAGTAGATGAGATACCCGAAAGTGACATAAGGTGTGATCTACAAAAGAATGCACACATCAAACTTCCTTCTCCACCTTATTTCTCCGAAGTCAACAAGATCCTCCTTATTACTCCATCCATTCACCAAAATCCTTCTTGGGAGGATTTTCAAACCCCTTGGGTTTCCTCTCCAAGAATGGGAAAGGGGTTCAAACCAAATGAACCCCTTTACCCACCTCAAACCATATGAGGGGAGTAAAGAAACCGACATGGCTTGCCCATCAAGCCATGGAGTTTGAGAGGGAAAATCCCTCTCTCTTCCCCCAAATAACTCAAACATCCATCAAACCATATGATGGATGGAGTAAAACAATACACAATATACTCAAGCAACAAACCATACAAGAAACTAAGCAAATAATTCAACTATGAGCAAACTAAGATTTAGTAAAGGAATATACCACATAAATGAGCTCAAGAGGTTACCTCTAATAGCTCTCCAAAACAAGATTTTGCAACTTTCTTCCTCAAGCAATCCTCAAGCTCCAAATTTCTCAAGCACCAAGCCAAAACTCCAAGAGAAGAAGAACCAACCAAAAAAAAAAAAAAAAAAGAAGAAGAAGTCCCTCACTATTCCCATGGATGGAAATTTGAAGAGGAGAAAGTAAGCATCCTCACAAATGAGGGGGTGACATGTGTCACCCCTCTCCCTCATCAAGGTCAAAGATGCCAAAACAAAAGAGAGAAAGGGTGAAATTATCTTTTTGCCCTTTTCTCCCAAATTCCCTAAAATGTTAGCAAGACAAAATAAGAGCAACTTTTGATAAATACACAAATCCACATCCCTTACATGGATGTGACAAAACAAGGGTAGAAAGGGAGGGAAAACTCCCTCAAGCCTTGAAAATAAGCCCCCCTACCCATTAGGTAGGGTCCAAGGGCTCATTTTTGTGTTGGGGGAACTCCCAAGCTAAAAAGGGACCCCCAAAAATGCCCAAAATACCCTAATTTCGGGTTTTGCATTTTTGGCACAAGGGTAGAGGGTGTGGGGACCACCCAAGGGTCTCACATGTGACCCTAAACCCTTGTTATTAAGAGACACATTAAACATAATCAACAATTAAAAGAAAGAGGAGTTATTAACTCCCAAAACAAGTTTACATCATAACCAACTACCCTAACCAAAATTAATAATTCAAAGCACAATACATTACATACATTGGGGTCACTCATAGTGCCCAAAATAATAATCACCTATACTAAGGCTTCACACAAAGAACATGGCTAGGACTCAGCCCGTGGGCTGCTTGTGCAAGATTGTGTAGCTAGTCTGAATCCCACGTTCTCCTATGACCTGTCACCTGCACACTCATTGCACACATTAACCGCATCTGTCCAATACAAGAGTAAACTAGCTGCTTACTAAGCGAATAGATTCAAACATGTAAATTAATGATATCACCATCATCAATGTGGAATGCACAATCTCACACAATTCGTCGTATGTTAGGTATTACAATACATATCATGTCATATCACCATGTCATCATGTATCCTCATCAGCAAAACAAATACGTTACAAAATCAAGGTATGTGACTAACTAATTATCCAACATGTATCAATTTGACCTAAATCACATAGAAAAGTGTTAGTGTCCACAATATCAAATAAAAGGTGTCAACCTACTAATCTAGTTAAATTAGCGCTACGCGCTCCAAATCACCATACGTGTTCATGAAAGCAAACCAACATATCCAAAATCCATAACTGTGGTTTAAGAATTCAGCAGATCATAGAGGCTAGAAAAAGGTGGGCACTACATCCCCCTCTCCTAAAATTAGACTTCCTCCGGGAAGTCACTGGAAGAGCTAGGGATAAGATTTTACTGGATATCACATCGTAGTGCGAGTACTACATTAAGGTCATTTTTAAAGGAACTAACACATTATTTATTTATTTTTATTTTTATTTTTATTTTTGTCTTAACAACATGTCTTTTTGAAGCGTAACTAGGTCCAAGAACAAGCATATTTCAAATGGGGTAGTATTAACCAAAGGGGAGTGTATAAACCGAATTTCATTTTCCTCATCATCTATCTTTCCTAGAAGGGTCGAAATAAGAGGATATACAACATAAGGTCCCAAACGATGGATGAGCGAAGGAAACATAAATGTTGTTTCAAAATGAATTTAAAAGTTTTTGAATATTAATTGTGTACTATAACACTTTAAGGAAACTATCCAAGGTGTCACACATATCACACACTGAGAAAGAAAAAGTTTCCAAGTTCCGTGAGGTCTCATCTCCTAACTCATCATCACTCTAACTATTGAAAAAGGAAGGTTCACGAGTCCTTTTAAAATGGTTCAATAATCGACATTATTCACTAAGATCAAGGAAGAATATTCACATACTACCAAACATAGTTAAAGGAGTTGTCTTAATTTGGTCTTTATTTATTAATTTCTTAATTTATTTATTTTTGTTCGCTAAATGATTGGAAGAAAAATAAAATAAAATTTGTGGGTGGAATATATATAGTCCACTACTAGGTTAGAATTAGCTTTCTAATTTGTTTGCCAAGGTTTCATAGCATGTACCGTTTATAAAACATTTCCATTCCGAGACAAGATTGATTTAGAAGTCTCATAAACAAAAATATTTTATTATTGTTTGTAAGTTGGTTTATATGAGTTCTCATTATGACAAGCAATTTAGAACTTTCTACGCCCCAAACAAGACATAACTTCCTAATGAAACAACAAACCAAAATTTTCAGTTCAATACGATATAAGAAAAGTTTTACTTTAAATTTATCATTTCTTAATTACTATAATCAAAAGAAAACAAGAATGAGTTGCGCGCAAAAACAAAATCCATTTAAAGAGAGTGTTTACTAAATCATATCAACATACTTTATCAAAATTTACAAAATACCAACATGATGGGATGCAAAAATAAAACTTTTCCGTCCATACTTTCCTCAAGCATGCAAAAGTTAAACACTCATTTTCCTTTAATGAAAGGTAAGGTCTAATTCTTCTCAAGATTTCTAACTTACGTTAACTTTTACTTAACAATTATTTGGTCAAAATTTTAGCTCAATAAGGTCACCAATTAATTACACTTATTAACAAGGGTGGAATTCGTATTACACAAAGAAATTTGAATCACGCCACCCTATTTGAGTGGTAAAAGAAAATAGAACCGTGTTTTCAAGAGGACCCCAACATAAGTTCAATTTATCTGTATACATATATTTTAAAAGTAGTGTTTATGCTGATTACAAAGGACGTCTTTACCCACGGTAGATGGAAGGCTAGTTCGTCATTATTTTTAGTCCTTGTAATAAGGTCTCTCATCATTTACATTATAATAACATACTAAGAGTTCTTCTATGTGGATGAATCTTATAAAGAAGTTTCCTAAGAATCTAATTGGTCAGAGCATAACGGATTTGCGAGATCATCACAACCATTCTATCAATCGTGTTAACTTTCTCACCTAAAATTTAGGGAGACAAACAATACCTAAGTTTCTTACAGACTTCCCAACATTAAGTGTGTAAACATATGAACATCACAAGACAAACTAGCAATCAACACCTATCACAATTGAAGCAATAATTTTAGAATCGCCACAAATTTTAGCTTTTTGAGGGGTAACAATGATTAACATTGTTTATCCAACCAACATTGTTTAATTATATATATAACGAGTTTTCCAAAATACAAATAATTACAATATTCCATTACTGTTTATAATGTAAGCGCTTACAATTGTGCTTTTAGATTTATATATAAATATATACACTTTTGTGGATTTTGAGACATTACTTTCACCCACAAAGGACCACATTACTTGCTTTTTTCACAATCAACACCATCATCGATACAACATAGTGCCTAACCAAGAAAGTGTTCAACACTAATTCATTTCATTTTATTTTCTTTCCAAGAGGGATACAATATCGTTGTTTAAATTTATTATAGATATAACAATTTTGCATGACCATTGATCTTATAAGTCCACTAATTTGAGGTTAGAAGAGGGTGATTCCCTTATTTCTACACGTAAGTACAAGCATTATAAACATGATTAACTCATAACATTTTAAATCAACTTGAGGAGAGTTGAATTCACATGTGTAATTACTAAAGTAAGAAGGTTTTAACTAAGTTACCATGCAACAAAACTTAATAAGAGGTTAAGGTATGAAAATAGGTTTATCGAGCTCCAAAGGGATTAAGAAAATTAACTAGATCATTTCCGAAGTTAACTCTAAAATTTATACCAAGAGCTTCGATAATAATTTTAAGTTGTGAAACTAGGTTTGATTTATAATCGCACAATGAGTTCTTACGTCGCACAAAGAGGATAAACTTAGCCAAGAAATATCACTTCAAGCAGCACCACCGTATAAAGAGAGACACTAAATTTCCTTTCCCTTATCATTTATTGTTTAGAGAAGAGATAGCAATTATTTTCATTCAATTATACTTAATTTTAAATCACAATTTTAAAAAGGCAACAACAAGAACATATGAACATTTGGTAAATTTCCTTATAAAAGGGTTATGAAATTAAGATTAACAATAGAAACAAGAGGAGTCGAAATCATTTCAAATTTCATAGTAATGAAATATCAAGACGTGAAAGACTATTTTATCACATTGGGTGGTTCTATATAAGATACAGTCATTTAATTTACACCCATACCAAAAGGTTTCAGTAGGTCTAAAGAGGCTCCTCTAACACGACAGTTGATATTCCCAAGAACAAAGGATCACTTAGACAAGAAACAACCAATCAAACGTCATAACAAATTTCCTATAACAAGGTTACAATTTCACATTCTTATTCGACCTACTTATTATTTTTGACACCAACAACTAGACCTTTGATGACCAGAAAGACATACCTAACCAAGGTCGCTAGCAATCCAAGATGACTGGTTGCACACAAATTATTTTGGGTCTTGTCATTCAACCTAGAACACGTAGCTTAAAGCAAAAACCATATTGTAACATGTTTCACTCCCAAAGGTGTTCTAAGAAACCTATTTGTTTATTAAGACCTAATTTTCTTGTTCCACAAACTAGAGAAAAAGGCTACCAAGGGATCCTGTCAAGACAGGTACTCAACACCCAAATGGTGAAACAAGGCTTTTAGTCAATTCTCTATTAAACAGAGAGTCAAACAAAACATACATTTCTAATTACTGGTGAATAGGTTTCAAATTGGAAGCACTATCTCGAAGCCAACTATTACAGTTTTACTATTGTATATCAGTAGATTTATAGTGACAAAAGGCTACAAAAAGAGTCTTGAAAATAAGTAATCCCAATTCAAAAATGAGTTTTAACAGCTTGACTCTATTCTTCTATAAATAGAGAACCCGACGCAACTCACAAAATGAAAAACTGATGATCAAAACTCTAGATATGGCATACTTTCCGGGGCTAAATAATGTTATTTACAAGTTTGTATTTTGAACAAAACATCTAGAGGCCTTCTAAACACACTTGACAAACTAATTATCTATTCCTTTTTCTCGAATCTAATCATTGTAACCAGTGGACAAGGAGAAATACTACAAGTTAGAAGCCAAAATTTTAATTTCCTACTAACGCTTTCCACTTTACAAGTCCACATCGAAACGATTTTACAATTTTAAGTTGTTGTCCCAACTATATGCGATTAAAAGAGCTCAAAAAATTATTTTATCTATATGATCAAAGGGTTTTAAAAGTTGATTTTAAAAGTTGATGCGGCTTCACAAGTTACTAGGAAACAAGATTATCCCATCCATTACTACTATGGAGAACAAAAGCCATTTTGCACGTCATCTAAACACGACATTGCTCTTAAGTTTTACTGATTATTTTAAACAAATTAAGTGAGCGCAATGCGCCTACCATCTATTGTCTTAGCAACATTTCACTCCAAGTGGTTATTCAAGAGATAAGTTTACCCATGGAATACTTTAGCGGAAACGATTTTAATTGTTTTACTTTTAATATTATGAAAACATTTATAACCAGTTGAAAGTTCTACCCAGAGCGTCCGCGTGTGCGAACCATCGCTCTGATACCAAATGTAATGCCCCGTCCGGGACACAGAAAAACCAGACCAAAGTATAGCAAAAATTTAGGGTAAATTTTTTTTTTTGAAAGTGAATGCCTAATAATGATACAATTATATTTCCCGATATTAATTAATTTAACTAAATTCATTTTACTTAATGCTCAACCACTATCCCCAACCAAATTTATTTATTTAATCTCCATGAAGACCACTAGGAACACCCTAGGAAGATACCAACCCCTTTTTTTTTACCAAAATTTAAGATTTTCCCCTTTTATTTAAATTATCCACACACACACAACCTAATATTTTATTTCCCATTCCACATTTAAAACTACCCATGACTCCAAAAGGATGTAGGGTTAATTTTTGACCCTAGGATCAAAAGGATCTCAGCCTTAGATCTAAATTTTGCCCTAAACTTGCCCTAAATCTTTATCTAAACTTCTCTTTTCCTTTTCCATTCATTTCTCTCATTTTAGATTTATTTCTTCTTGCAGGTTGTGTGGAGGATCCATGGAAGCTTTCCATTTTTTTCTTTTCCTCCTTTTGATGAAATAGCCGCCTCCCACCAATATAATTCTTCTTTGTTTTTATTTTTTAATATAAGAATACATGTTTACATATAAATTTATTTAATTTTGTTTTGAATGAAAGGGGGGCGGATGCTGGGTATTAGCAGGTTGTGAAGGTCGGGTAAACGGGCAAGGGGGTGAAAGGGTGGGGATAGGGCGCGTGGGGGCAGGGCAGGGGGCCGGGACAGTTTGGAGGGCGGGGGAGCAGGGCAGGGCGGCGTGGGGGGCGATGGGGGGCTAGGGCAGGGGCTGGGCGGGCGGAGAGGGGGCGGCAGCGGGGGTGTGCGGGGGGTAGGCGTGGAGGGCAGAGGGGATGGGTGGGCCGGGACAGGGGGCAGCGCCTGGGGGGACAGTCTGGCGGTGGGGGGGGGGGGGCCGACCCTCCCCCATTACAATTGTTTTTTTTTTTTTTTAAAGGCTGTGCAGGTTTTAAAAACGAACCCCCCCCCCCCCATACATTTTTAAATATATATATTTTCTTTTTATTTTATATTTATTTTAGTTTATATAAAATTATATATATATATATATTTATATTTTATATATATTTATTTTAATATATATATATAATATATATATAGATATACAGTATTTATATATATATATATATATATATATATATATATATATATATATATATATATATATAAAAAAAAATATATATACAACAATCAAAATTAATTAAATTGCATAACCATTTGATTTATACGTTTAAATATGTATTTATAAAATATTAGGTTATATAATACATATAACACAAAATATATAAATTTTATATTATTTTGATAAATATATATAATTTAAATCAATCTAATTTGACTCAAACAATTTAAAAACAAATTAATAATAGAAAAAATAAGACTAGATTTCTTTATTTATATATTGTATAAAAATGAGAAAACACTTTTTGCTTAACTGATAACTCCTTTTCAATGCAAAAAAAATAATTCTAAAAATTTTCACTATTTCACAATTTGATATTTAGATCAAAAATAAATGTAATGCTAAAAGATATGCTACTTTTACTTATGTCTTAAATAATAACAGAGATTAATTTCTTCTCATTTTCTAACTAAGAAACCACATTATCTAATTTCATTGGTTTTTGAAAGAAATAAATAGAAAAATATCCTTTTCAACAAGGTTAATACTAAAATTCCATAAAACTAACTTTACTTTTAAATGCAATTTATCACATTTCTATTACAACAAGATCAATCAAAGAGATTATTCTTATTTTTTTTATTACAACATTGAAACAGAGCATCTAACCAAACCATCTTTCCAAGAAGTTTACTTTGCTTTACATTTCTTTTCAATATTCAAGAAGGGTGACAATACAAATACTTCACAACAAGATATGTTTCAAAACTTACATAATCTTACTCAAGTTTTAAAAGAATAATCTCAAATATAAGAATATTTTCAACAAATATGTTACCAAAATATACAAAATTTCTAAGACAAAGATGAATTCCCACTTTAGAATTTTCAATGCTTACCACAAAAATCCAGCACAAAGAGATGCCAAGATGCCACCAACACCAACTTTGAGATCCAACTTCAAAAGCCTTTACAAATTCAACCAAGGAGAACAAGGCTTGTTTAACCACCCAACCTTTAGGCATCATTACATGCCTTTCCAAGGGTTGGAAGACATGCTAGCCTCCCCCAAGCCCATGGGAGAGAGAGCTAGCTTCCACAACTTTGAGCACAAGATCTTTAGGGAGACAAACACCACAATACACTCACAAACAAGACCAAACCATGCATGAAGGAAAAACACAACATTGAGCAATAAAAGAAAAGAGGAGAAACCATATTCATCCTATAAATTTGGGGAAGAGTAGATGAGATATCCGAAAGTGACATAAGGTGTGATCTACAAAAGAATGCACACATCAAACTTCCTTCTCCACCTTATTTCTCCGAAGTCAACAAGATCCTCCTTATTACTCCATCCATTCACCAAAATCCTTCTTGGGAGGATTTTCAAACCCCTTGGGTTTCCTCTCCAAGAATGGGAAAGGGGTTCAAACCAAATGAACCCCTTTACCCACCTCAAACCATATGAGGGGAGTAAAGAAACCGACATGGCTTGCCCATCAAGCCATGGGTTTGAGAGGGAAAATCCCTCTCTCTTCCCCCAAATAACTCAAACATCCATCAAACCATATGATGGATGGAGTAAAACAATACACAAAATATACTCAAGCAACAAACCATACAAGCAACTAAACAAATAAATCAACTATGAGCAAGCTAAGATTTAGTAAAGGAACATACCACATAAATGAGCTCAAGAAGTTACCTCTAATAGCTCTCCAAAACAAGATTTTGCAACTTTCTTCCTCAAGCAATCCTCAAGCTCCAAATTTCTCAAGCACCAAGCCAAAGCTCCAAAAAGAAGAACCAACCAAAAAAATAAAAAGAAAAGAAGAAGAAGTCCCTCACCATTCCCATGGATGGGAATTTGAAGAGGAGAAAGCAAGCATCCTCACAAATGAGGGGGTGACATGTGTCACCCCTCTCCCTCCTCAAGGTCAAAGATGCTAAAACAAAAGAGAGAAAGGGTAAAATTATCTTTTTGCCCTTTTCTCCCAAATTCCCTAAAATGTTAGCAAGACAAAATAAGAGCAACTTTTGATAAACACTCCAATCCACATCCCTTACATGGATGTGACCAAACAAGAGGTAAAAAGGGAGGGAAAACTCCCTCAAGCCTTGAAAATAAGCCCCCCTACCCATTAGGTAGGGTCCAAGGGCTCATTTTTGTGTTGGGGGAACTCCCAAGCTATAAAGGGACCCCCAAAAATGCCCAAAATACCCTAATTTCGGGTTTTGCATTTTTGGCACAAGGGTAGAGGGTGTGGGGACCACCCAAGGGTCTCACATGTGACCCTAAACCCTTGTGCTTAAGTGACACATTAAACATAATCAACAATTTAAAAGAAAGAGGAGTTATTAACTCCTAAAACAAGTTTACATCATAACCAACTACCCTAACCAAAATTAATAATTTAAAGCACAATACATTACATGCATTGGGGTCACTCATAGTGCCCAAAATAATAATCACCTATACTAAGGCTTCACACAAAGAACATGGCTAGGACTCAGCCCGTGGGCTGCTTGTGCAAGATTGTGTAGCTAGTCTGAATCCCACGTTCTCCTATGACCTGTCACCTGCACACTCATTGCACACATTAACCGCATCTGTCCAATACAAGAGTAAACTAGCTGCTTACTAAGCGAATAGATTCAAACATGTAAATTAATGATATCACCATCATCAATGTGGAATGCACAATCTCACACAATTCGTCGTATGTTAGGTATTACAATACATATCATGTCATATCACCATGTCATCATGTATCCTCATCAGCAAAACAAATACGTTACAAAATCAAGGTATGTGACTAACTAATTATCCAACATGTATCAATTTGACCTAAATCACATAGAAAAGTGTTAGTGTCCACAATATCAAATAAAAGGTGTCAACCTACTAATCTAGTTAAATTAGCGCTACGCGCTCCAAATCATCATACGTGTTCAAGAAAGCAAACCAACATATCCAAAATCCATAACTGTGGTTTAAGAATTCAGCAGATCATAGAGGCTAGAAAAACAAAAAACTAAAACATTGTACACAATATATACAAAAGGACTGCCTAATCACCTAGGACTTGAACAACTTCAAATATTGCCCACTATAAGGAGGTGAGTAAAGAAGATCCATCCATGTAATCAAGATAGAAAGAATTCTCACCAGCAAAGTGCTTGATCTTGAAGGGTCCGAGCCACAGGGAATCAAACTTTCCATGGCTGCCACGAGGTTCATGTCTTTTGTCCCATAACAAAACGGTGTCTCCAACTTGGAAATCTCTTGAACCTAGCTTTCTTGTCAAACAGGACCTTTACCTTCTGCTGGTGAACAAATATCTGATCAGCAACCTCTAATCTGTCCTCATTCAAGTTTGTGTAGGTACATAATTCTCTTGTCCAAAGCATCTCTGAAACTAGTATCCTCAATGGCCTTCATTAGGTGCAAGGCTGGTAATTCCACTGTTACTGGCAATTGAGCTTCAACTCCATACACCACTTGAAAAGGAGACATTCCAATAGCTCTCTTTGGTGTAATCCTGTCTGCCCAAAGAGCATCATAGAGCTTCTTGTGCCAGTTTCGTTGAGACTCATTTACTAATCTTTCTTATAATAGTCACCAAATTTTTGTTAGTGGATTCAGCTTGCCCATTTCCCTAAGGGTAGTAATCTGAAGAGTGAGCCAAAGAAATGCCATACCCATAGCAGAAGTCCATTATCTTAGCAGAAGAGAAATTCGAGGCATTATCTGTTACAATCTTGTTAGGTACACCATACCTTACCAAGATGTTCTCTTTGATGAAGCTACATACCACTTCAGAAGTAGTGCTCTTGACTGGAATAGCTTCCACCCATTTGGTGAAGTAGTCCGTGGCAGTTAGCACATGAGTGTGACCAGCACTAGAAGCAGGATTAAGTGTACCAATGAAGTCCAAACCCCACTGTTGAAATGGTTCCTCAATCACAACTGGCTTGAGAGGCAAAGAGGCCAATTTAGGTCTTCCCACAAAGGTCTGACAAGCCTCACATTTATCCACCCACTTGGATGCATCTCTGAACAAGGAAGGCCAGTAGTATCCTCCACAGAGTATCTTATGAGCTGTGAACCATTGATGAATAGTGCCCTCCACATGCCTGATCGTGAAAAGCTGAGAGAAACTTTCTCTGTTGTTCCTTGTCCACACACTTCAAAAATCTCCCATCTAACCCATGCTTGAACAAAGCATTTTCCCATAATACATATTGCACTGACCTCAATTTAACAGTCCTCTTTTCTTTGGCAGTTAAATGAGAGGGGCATTCCCCATAGGTGAGAAAATGGGCAATGTCAGCATACCATTCGTCAACTGAACTAAGGAACAGAACACGGTAGGAAGGTCAACTTTCTCCTCCAGCAACTCATGTTTGGCTCCTTCAGCAATGAGCTCACAAAGCCTTTTCCACGAACCAGTTTGGTTGGCTTGATGTCAATGTCATACTCTTGGACCTTAGCAACCCAGTTCCCTCTCTTAGATCCAAATTCTTGCTGTGTGAGAATTGACTTAACAGTTGTATCCGGGACCAATACCATGGAATGAGAGTTGAGGATGTAAAAGCGAAACTGCTTGACAGCTTTGACCACTGCAAAAGCATGCTTCTCCATCATGGTGTACTTCAACTTGTGATCTTTCAGAATATAGCTCATGAACGCGATTGGTAGCTCATGCTCATTAGAGTCTTCTTGAGTTAACACAGCAGCCAAGGTATTATCTGTAGCATAGCAATAGATGATGAAATCTTTGCTGAAATCAGGACAGGCTAAAACAGGAGTTTTAGCGATAGCTCTCTTGATACCTTCAAAGGATTCCTTTCCTTCAGAAGACCAACCAAATGTTTGCTTCCCTTTCATCATCTGAGAAATATTCAAAGTCAACTCTGCAAAATCAGGGATGAATCTTCTCAAAAAATTGATCTTACCGAAGAAGGAGTGCACGCCCTTTTTACTGGTTGGGAGAGGAATTTGCTGGATGGCTTGAACTCGTTCAGGATCAATCTTAATACCATCCTTGGAAACAATGTGCCCTAATAACTTTCCCTCAGTGACACAAAAGACAGATTTTTTAGGGTTCAGAGAGATCCCATGCTCTCTGCATCTCAGCAGAACTGTCTCTAGGTGATCAAAATGATCCGCTCTTGTCTTGGAAAACACTGTTAGGTCATCAAGATATATGACAATACACTTCCCTTTCAAGCTTCCAAAAGCCAGATCCATGGCTCTCTGAAAAGTGGCACCAGCGTTAATGAGCCCAAAAGGCATCCTCTTGTAAGCAAAGGTGCCCCAAGGAGTAGTGAAAGATGTCTTGTGTTGATCTGCAGTATCAACCTCTACCTGATTGTATCCCGAGAATCCATCGAGCATGGATAACATTTCAGACCCTGTAACTGCTTGCAAGACCTGATCCATCATAGGAAAAGGATAATTATCTTTCAAAGACGCCTGATTCAGGTTCTTGAAATCAACACAGATGCAGATCTCACCATTCTTCTTCCTAACAGGCACAATATTTGTAATCCATGTTGAATGGTGAATGGGAAAGATGATTTTAGCCTTCAACAACTTCTGAATTTCCTGAAAGATTGTGTCAGCTATTTTGGGATTGTATTGCCTCTGTTTCTGCTTGAAAGGCTTAATTCCGGGCTTAAGAGGAATAGAATGCTGCATATCTTTTGGCCTGAAAGGCTTTTAGATCCTCATAAGAATAAGCAAGAACATCCTTATACCTCCTTAGAAGATCAATTGCTTTCTTCCTCTCATCCGTTGTGCAGCATTTTCCAATGTTCACCAGCTTAGGGTCATTAGGACTCCCAATATTGATTTTGTCACACTCAGCTGATTGTTGAGGTCCGGTAGAAGCTTTAGATTTCACATACCTATCATGTTTGTCAAACAGTTCCTCTAAGCTTACCAATCCTTTAGGAATCTTATTCCCCTTGAGTCTAATGCACCCTTCCTGATCTGTTTCTTCCCCTTGGGTGACTGCCTTGTCAAATGGCACACTTTCACGAGGCAGGTTGTCACTTCCCTCAAAATACAGTTGTTCGAAATTACCCTTGAGTTCCAGGAAGGAAAGAAAATGTTGATCATCATTGAAAACCTGCCAGTTATTGGTGTTATCAGGTACACTGGGCCGATGGACCATCTCAATGGTGAACTTGTCCTGAGAGAAATCAGGATGAGGGATCAGCAGTGACCCTGAGACAGCTAGTGAATCAGCCCTGCTGTTCTTTTCCCTAGGTACTGCTTCGATAGAGAAAGCATCAAGGAATTCAATGGAATCCCAAACCTGATTCCGGTAATGTTTCAGCCTTCCATTTTTCACTTGAAAAAGGTTTCTGACCTGCTTTACTATCAACTCTGCATCACCACGAGCCAGAAGATTCTTTACACCTTGTTCTTTGGCCACTTGCAATCTGAGAATGAGAGCCTCATACTCTGCTGTGTTATTAGTATTCTCGAACTGCAACTTAAATGAAAAGGGGTGTAGGCCTCCTTCAGGTGACACCAGCAGGACACCAGCTCCAGAACCAGCTGAGGAACAACTTCCATCAAACTCTAAAATCCAAACCCCATTAGGACCCTTAGGAGACACTTTGGGGGGTCGGATTTCATCAGGGGACATAATCATGTAGTTTCCATGCCCCATATCCTCATAAAGTATTTGTGCTCTAGGGTCATCCGTTTTTTGCACAATATACTCAGACTGCTTCTCAGGCAGCAACTTCTTCATGTGTCCATTGACAGGTATGAGTGCATGTGACCAGTCCATTTGGATTTCCCCACCCACGTCTTTGTAGAAGTTCCTACTTAGCAACATCCCGTATGAAGGGGGAATATCTGCCACTAAGATGGTAGCCAACACTTTCTTCTCGGGTAAAGCAGCAAAAGCTACTTGTGCATCTTTAATTCTCCCGACCAGGGGCACTTCCTTACTCTCCATAGAGTAACAAGGATCCATAAGTGCACGTGAGAGTTAGGCCTAAAGCATGAGCCACTTTAGCAGGCATCACATTATCTGAAGCTCCTAGAATCTATGACACAATTACTCAGCCTATGACCAGCTATAAGAAGTGTTACATAAAAAGGCTTGATTTTGTCAATAGGCGAAGTGACAGCGGCTACCAGACTAGGCTGAGGTGCAGAAGGAGGAGTGGGCAAAAGGCCTTTAGAGGTGGTCTTAGAGTGGGAATTGACAAAGTGGATCATTTTGGCAAAAGCTTTGGGATGGGTTTGATAATACTCAGCTTCTGAGATTTGGACCTTGGTCTTTTTCAGGTGATCAACAATATCAAAGGATCCAGAAGTGGACGGGCCATCATCATTCGGTACTCTAGGCTTATCAACTTTAGGAGAGAAAGAAGAAGCAACTTTGGTAGCAGGATTGATAGGACTCACCTTTGGTGCAGACGAAGTAGGGATAGGAGATCCTCTTTTTGCAATCACGGGAATAGTTGTCGACTGCTCCTTAGATTTCTTGGTAGGCTGTGTCACTTTCTCCCTCTCCGACTTGTTTGCTCTCGAGTCATGACAGCGAATGATTCGCTGTTCATGTCTGCTACCACTTCATCATAATCATCTCCATCATCAATGCCCTCAGTGGGAAAGAAATTAACGCGAGATCCCTCAAGTTCATCTGCTTCGTCATCAACTTCTCTCGTAAACTCCTCACAAGCTTCATTATCCTCATCATCATCTGGCTCTTCAACTTCACAGGTTGCATTCACAGGAACCTTAACAGGAGGTCCTTCAAGTGCTAGTCTTGTTTGAGAAGCAGGCAAATGATTCCTGGGCTGGAAATTTCTCCTTGGAACATCTGCATAAGGAGCATGCTGAGCTAATTGTTTCTTTATAGCAATGAGATCATTCGCAAGCTTCTGGACTAACGGATCAGTATTAGGTCCAGGAGTGGAGGAGGAAGAAGCAGCAGACTTAGATTTGGGAGGGTCTCTTCTCAACTTCCCTGACATGATCAAGTCATCCTCGATACTAACAGCGAGAGTTTGATCCTCGACCAATGTTGCGAGATTAGCCCTTCTTAGTGCATAACTAACTTTGGGCGATTGAGCATTTAGGAAGAAACATTTTTGAATTTGATCAACAGGTCGGGTAGGCTGCAAGAATTTTATTGATCAATTTGTTGAACCAGGCCACAAATTCTCTCATGGGTTCTGATGAATCTTTCTTTATCTGAGAAATTTGGGCAAGCAAGGCATGCACATCTTCTGCTGGTTTGAAACAGTTTTCAAACTGAGTTCTCATTGTGCCCCAGTCGGTGATAGCGCCAGCCGGAAGGTGGTAGAACCAATCAGCAGCATTATCTTGTAACATCTCAACGAACAGTCTCACGGAGACGTCTTCATGCTCAACTCCCAGGACTCCACATGCAACAATGAAGGCTGCGATGTGTTCATCAGGATGCACTTTGCCATCGCCTTTGAATTTGGGGAAGTTCTTCCGTTTACCTCTAGGTAACTCATGCAAAGGCTGAGGAAGGGCAAGGGGCCCGACACGATGACCCCATGGTAATGGTGCCGCCATTCTTGGAAAAATGGCTTGGAGAGGAACTGCAACACCAGCAAGAATCAAAGCTCGCAGATTAGGGCTAGCTGGCTCTGAAGGAATACCACCTGTAGGACTTCTATCTTGAATAGGTGGAGTGCTTGTCGAACGAGTCCTTCTATTTCTTGTTGAAGGGAAAGGAAAACCCTGCTGCTCCAAAATCTGGAACTGAGAATCTTCAATACCAAGGGTCCTTCTCCCTCGAGTAAAACGCGGAGTCGCCAGATCAAAGGATGATCGAAAAATTACAGAACTGGAATGTGATTATCCCCAGCGGAGTCGCCAAAAACTGTTGGTCGTCAAATAGGACTTTTAAGAAGAGCAACAGTCAGGGGACAAGAAGTCCCTCCTCTTTAATGGGAGAGGTTCCCTTATTCAGAAACAAACCTATTTACAAATGTACAGGACATGATTTGTTGGTTAAACTTGGATACCACGAAAGTGTTTTCTATGAAGGTCATCAATTACAAAAGGACTGAGGAAATGAGAGCATAGAAAAGAGCAGAAAGGCAAACATGCAGAATTATAGATATCAGAGTAATTCTTTATGTATGCGAAGTCACCGTGAATTGAAAACAAGATCATTCGTATAGAACAAGTAAGATGGAATTTAAAGACACAAAGTTCTGTAAATAACATCTGCCAGAACGCAAAGTTTCTTAACGTAACACAGATTCGTTATCAAGGAAACAAAGTTCCTTCTTGGTTATGCAAGATCACCGTGCTTGCAAAGTTGAAGAGTATGCAATCGATGAGACTAACGAATTTGAGATAAATGATCTTCACAAAGAAAACAAATGAAAGCTTAGAACAGACAGAGATCAGATAGACAAAGAAAGGAAAGTCCTTCTATATTGATTTCTCTATAATCTATTTACACTTGCAGAAAATATGCCAAGTTCTTCCTCCTTCGAATGGCGTAGAAAATACCATTATATAGCTTACAAATCAGTTACCCTTCGTAACCGTTTCTTTAATCAAGAATAGTTAAGGACCGCCAAATCGCAGTACCTCAACCTATTACAAAGAAAACTGAAAAAGAAAGGGAAGAAGAGAAACGTATGGGGAAGAAGACAGGTGGCCGGTCACTGAGAGGGACCCATCAACTTCAGAAACCGCTGCTTGAATTTCTTCCACGTCTCAGCTATGTTTTTGCCACGAGGGACACACAAGAATTTTCATTTTGAAGATGACAATGGATATCTTTGAAAACTGATATAACCGTTGTCTTGAAAGCTTCGTCTTTTTGCCAACTATCCTTGGAATTTGATCTTCGGATTGATAGTATCAGAGCCGCAACTTAAATTCATATTTAGCATATTCGGGTAGAGCGGGAAAAACTAAGTGTGAATTGCATTAGGTTCACTTGGGACATGTGAGACGCGAATGCGCGAAACACGCGGCTTGGCCGGTTCGGACGAAATAAGGAGAAGACGCACAAATGTATTTTGGGACATTTGGGACGAAAATGCGCGAAGGACACGACTCGGGCGTTTCGGCCGAAAATGGAACAGCTCGCACTTTTGGCTTCGGGACAGTTGGAACATGAAAGCGCAAGTTCGGGCGGTTTCGGCCGATATTGGAACAACTTGCACTTTTGACTTTGGGACACTTGGAACAAAAATGTGCGAAGTACGCGGTTCGGGTGTTTCGGCCGAAAATGGAACAGCGTGCACAATTTCGGGGACTTGGGACAGTTGGGACGTGAAAGTCTGACGCGGTTCGGGCGGATCGGCCGATATTGGAACAAAAGGCCCGTTTGAACTTGGGACATTTGAGACAAAAAGTTCCGGAGTACGCGACTCGGCCGGTTCGGGCGACAAAAATGGAACAACTACAAAATGACCCAAAACACTTTTTGATTTGGGACTTTTTGGAACAAGAAAGTGCGAAGTACGCGGTCCGGGTGATTCGGCCGAAATTGAAACAAGTTGCACATTCTTCGGGACACTTGGGACAAAAACTTCCGACGGGCCCGAAAATGGGACAAATTCGGAGGTTTCGGCCGATCGGAGAACAGAAGACCCGTTTGCACTTGGGACAGGTGGGACAAAAATGTCCGACAGGCCCGAAATACTTACAGAATGACCCAGAACTTAGATTTTTTCGACTTCAAGACTTTTTTTCACACCACCAGCTCGACAGAAAAGACATTTAAACTCAAAATTTTGAAATTTTTACTTTTGACAGAGCGGGGAATTTTGAGTGGACAACAAGCAGGCTATGGAGGAAAGTTTCTAGTTTTAGGTTCAGAACATAACAGTGTGAGTAGGGATATGAGAGAAATGATATGGACCACGCTACTACTTCTGCCAATGGTCCACTTCTCGTCACTCTTCATGCAAGGTAGAAACGTTACTCATGCGATCTTCTCCTTCTCTTCCTAGGCAAAGGAACACAAGAAGAGAAGCTAGAGATTTTAATGAAGATCCTTTTAGAAGGTTATGGCAAAGCTTATTTGCCCAATGACAGCGACTTCATTAAAAATCTAGTTTCAATCCTTTATAGAGAGTTAAGGAATTTACTACAAAAAATGCAAGGCTTTGTACAAAAAATTGACAATTATAGTGATAAATTTATTCCGACATCTTGACAAGCCTATATGTTTGTGGATGATTTGCATTATAAAATGAGGGGATATGTTGAGTTGCTTAAGCTGACTGATTTGGATGAGGCTATTTTAAAAGCAAGGGCATATGAGAAGATGTTTAAGAGTGAGGCGTGGAGCAAGCCAACACATGCACTTCTTGAAACCAAACCAAGCCAAGTAGAACATCATTTGATAGTGATATGCAATAACCACCTAATTCTGGGTTGAGTGCTAATAGAGCAGCTAGGGAAGGATGATTAATTGGCGACATTATTAGAAGATCAATAGTTAGCCATAGCCAAGGAAAACAATTATTCCTTCCACAATGGACTAATCTATCACTACAAGAGAGTTGTTGTAAGTCCCGAATCAAAATTTAAGGTTAAGATGATGACTGAAAATCACTCTCCTCCATCAACCAGACATGCGGGGCTTTTCAAAACGTGCACAAATTAGGAAAAACTATGAATGGAAAGGGTTGAAGAATGTGTTTGTTATACAAACTACACTATCAAGGAATAATAATTTTAGAGTCTGCACGAAGACTTGTCTCTTGCCAAATACCAAGGAAAACTGCGTAACCCCATCTCGGTCTAAGATTGGTAAATCTCGTCTTGGAGACTAGTACTCGTCTTGGAGTTTGTACTCATTGTTTCTCATCTTAGAGACTAGTCTTCGTCTTGGAGTTTGTACTCATTGGTTCTCATCTTAGAGACTAGTATCCATTGGCGATTTAACCCAAAATAAACAAGAGTGTGTTCTTATTTATACCTATTGGATTAAGGATTAGAAACATGAGATATATGCAGATTATTTATTTAACATTAATGTGCTAACATTAATGTGCAAATCAGAATATACCTATTTAGCAATATGTAAGATAAATTGATTGAAACAAGTGCTAAATGCGACAAGGTGCAAGAAGGGAGATGTAATTAGCTGATTGGATGCTTAAAAGGCTTATGACAACGCCAAAAGGGTAAGAAGGTTGAAATTGTTCTGCAAGTGCTTTGTCTTTGGATTTGGGAGTGCAAACTGAATAGGGGCAAAATCATTGGATGCATATGGAACCCTCGGGCGGTTCTGTATGGCAAGCTTTTAGCATTCTACAACTTTTGTGCTTGTGAGATTTTGAAATATGCTTCACTATGAAATCCTATGTGTCGCACTATGACCCGAAATAGCTTCAAACCCTAGCCATGGGTAGGAGACCCTGCAAAAAGGTTAGTGGCTGGGTTGAAGTGCAATTTGTACACAACTTACGTTGGCAATACTTTGAAGAGGCCTCAAACCACATGTAGTTCTCCACCTAGCATGTGATATCTTGATGTAACTAGCTTCGGTAATTTGATCACTTAATAATGTAGGGAATAGCTTGGTGTGCTTTGCTTGTCTTGGCCTGGATGGTCTCTAGCTTGGGAAGCGTGACTCTAAAACCTAATTGAGTGTGCTTCAGACCTATGTAGGGGCTGCTCCTAGAGTGATCTGCTACTTTAGAGTAATTTAGGAGAGCTTGGAGTGCTTTTGGAATTATATTTGCCTGTAGTGTTTTTGAAAGTGCCAGGTGAGTAAATGAGTACATTTGACTTGCTTATATAATGTTCCGTAGGTATAATTTCACATTAAGACCAACTCACGAGGAAAGTACTGACCCATAGAAAGATATCAAATTGAGAAAGGACCATTTGGTGGCTGGGGACAAAACCACTAGTTTCAGACCAATCCGTTGCACAATTTGGTCCTTGTTTGGTGGTCTTGTAGGGGCAAGGAGTGAGGTGTTGGAAACTTCTAGGTACGACACTTGGAGGTGATAGACTGTTGTGGCTTGATGCAAACAATTTTGAGAGCAATTGAGTAGTGCAATGGGGTAGAGCAAGCAATGCAATAAGACTAAGGATAGGCCATTGAGCTCAGAGTGTGTGCATGAGTCATGATTTAGGGATCAAGCCAATATTGACATTATCAAGTCTATTAATGTCGACCAAATTTAGATGTATATAATGGCCCAATCCTTTATCAATAAAAAATGAAGTTTCCTTTCATGCTAAAGGAGTGGGATACCAGTTATAGAATAACTACTTTGTCTTTACTTGAGGAGCATTTGATTACATTCATTAAGTGACATGACCTACTATTGATAAGTGAAACCTAAAACAAAGTGTAGTCAATGTCCATTAAAAGGATTGAATTTACCTCAGCGTTTATAATGTATTATAAAACTTGTAGATTGAAATTGATAAATTGTAAATTTAAACATTTTGAACATGGAAAGCTAGGAGTACACTTAATTGTCTTGTTGAATGTGAATCACTTGTAAATTAGCAAGGGAGATAAATGGATTGCAAACTGAGTTGATTGAAGGATTGGGGGTGATAAATAAAATTATTAACTAAAGGATTCATTGAAAAAGGGTGATACAACTATCTAACTTGATTGGGCATTGCACACCTAAAGATTGGTGTCGGACATGGATATGTCCCTATTGTAACGGTTAAAATAACCTTCTAAAAAAGATTCATCTAGGGTGTCACAAGATGTTATCAAATCCTTACAAAATTCCTAAAAAGAGTGAAGAAGAGCTTTCATAGGGATTTCTAGTCACCCCAATGAATGTTACATGTGTTTTAACCAGATCCATTACCCAAACATGATTATATCAATGTGTACATAAATACATATATCAAACACTGAATGAAGTATAGCAATAGCCCCCACTGTGTGATGTGCTATGTAACAAGTGTGCATAGATTAACATAGAAGAAACAGAATCTAATATAGAACATAGCATAGATATCTTAAAGTTTTACATCTATCTTTCAATATCCTTGATGATAGAATGAGTATTAATATGTGTCATTTTTTAGCAAAACTATGGCAAGTAATAGACTGTTTCTATGCCTCAATATCTTGAGGTGGAGCAGACTCCTCTTCAACTAAGCGGCCAGAGGACTGAGGGGTTGTCAATTAGGGTCAAATTCGTCCTCTGATTTAGACACGATCATCCGCCTCATCCTCTTCATTACTTGACAAGTTCCTTAGTTGGTCTTGTAAAAATCAGAAGGTGGCCTTGGTGGGCTCTTTATAGTGTCCAAGCATCTAGGGGTTCAAGGTAGGTGAGGAATCAAACGGTATTACTAAGTCTCTGCTGTGATCGATTTTAGATCCAGATGTATTATAGGGAGGATCGCCTCTATGCTAGTCTAGAAAAATATCTGTAAATTAATTAAGTGGCATTCAATAGTGTTACGTCCATTTTAAATTTTTGATGCAACCTTATGTCTACTAGAGTATGAATATATTGATGCTAAACTTAGTCAATTAAATATATGTGGTGAATATAAAATAGATCTATTTTAAATATGACATTCTTTCCCTACAATTAATCCTAAATGCCCCAACACATGTTTACAAATATTTTTAATGTTTAAAGTGAACTAAATATATTATGTCAATTTATTTATTGAATATAGCACCATATCCACTTAAATGTTCCCTAATGCTATCTAAATATCTAACATGTATTTATATGTTTTATATTAAGTACCTAACATGCAATATTAATACATTTACGAGTGGTATTAATATACATTGTGAAACGTTACCTAACTACCAAAAAGTAGAAATCATATAGAGTTCAGCTACTTATCACCAGTTAGTCTTCCACTTGCAAAACTTTCAACCATTTGTTTTATTAAGCTAAACTAAAAAACTACAAAATGGGTAAGTGCACAAAATGGGGGGCTAAAATGCGGGTAAAAAATGTACACATTTTTCCTAAAATCACACTTATAAACCTGAACTTCATCTAATAATTTGGCATGCTTACATAACTCAAAATTTGACAAATTGATAAGAATAGGTACCATTAGATATTCGAACTTATCTATTTTCTAAACTACTATTATTTTTTCAAAAAATTTTTGAGATTAAAAGGCTAAAATTTCCATGTACGCACACAAAGTATGTCTATTTTTGTGTCAAAAAGATAAGAACCTATTATGTGTGTACCCCCCCCCCCCCCCCATTTTTTGAGTAAAATAAAAATTCAATTTTCAAATTCCTCCTTCAGTGGAAATTTAGGTAACACCATGTACGAGGTGCCACTAAATTTTTATAATTTTTTTATGAATAAATAATTTTTTATTAATTTTAAAAGTGTAAAAATCCTAGAAAAATAAAATATTTGTGTGTACACCCCCATAAATTTAAGAAAAAAAAGACATTTTTTTTTTTTTAATGCATGTAGAATGTAGTTTAGAAAAAATTTCATTTTTGAAATTTGGATGAAAAAATAATAAATTAATAATGCACCAAAATGTATTCATAGGTTTTTGCAAGAAAATTAAGGCACTAATAAAAGAAAATATGGATGAAAGCCTTAAAATAATCAAATTTTAGAAAGAATTAATATCCTCATCAAGGTAAAAATGAGCTTGACAACATAGTATAATTGTATTTTTGAATATTAAGTGAAATAACTGCTTGCAATATCTAGGTGTACTACGTGAAATTTTGATGTTTAATCATGTCAAACAAAATAAAAATTACGCAACACATTAGTCCAAACACAATCTGGTTTAAAAATTTAAAAACTTAAAATTGGGTATTCCAAAACTTAACAAGATGAAACGTGAGCGTGTTAGAACGCGCTCGCGTAAAAATTTCCAATGCAAATTATGTAAAATTGGGAAGGATACCGTGGAAAGATTACACATAGAAAACCCTGTGCACGAGTGATGTTTCGGCATGGTAAACTCTAAGAAATAATGCGATCAAGTAATAAAATTCACCTAAAATTTAAAAATTAAAAGTAATAATGCGAATTAGAAATAACAAAAATAAATAATGGCCAAAATTGCCATTAAAAATTAAGATCCTTGTAAAAAAGAAACTAAAAGATATTGATGGTAGAATTAATTCTTTGTGCACTTCAATGAATTGATATGTGACCATAAAGAAATGGGGGGCCAAAAGGGGGTCTTAAGTGGACACTTTTTTCTTGAAAAATAAAAATCTTCAACTTCTACGAGTTATTTGAAATAGTTACACTCAAAATTGGAAGATGTTATAAGAACATGAATCGTAGCATTTTGAGTCTAGTTTCTAAGCTACTATTTTTTTTGAAAATGGTTAAGTGTAAGTGGGTTAAATATCTAAAATACCAATAGGTGCTCTTGTTTTTGTTAAAAAACATAGTAGACAGTTGGTTGTGCCCTCCCCGCCCCCCCCATTTTTTAGCACTATTTAGTATTTTTGAAAACCCTTTGGTAGAAAGATAGATAGGAGCATCTAGTTTGTGATAGAATTTTTAAAATATTTTTTAGTGAGTATTTATTTTTTTATGATTTTTCAAGTACAAATATTTTAAATTTTGAAAAATAAGGGATAGCCAACCGTGCCCCCCTAACTACCTCAAAAAATATCAAAAATTAGATTTTTTTTGAATATGTATAGAATTAGTCCTAGTTTGTGACTGTATAATTTTTATTCAATTTGGATGAGTGAATCAAAAGATACATGACAAAAGATAAACATTTACAATCACTAAAAATAGAGGTATAAAAGACATAGTTTGAAATAAATATAAATGGAAACCTTAAAATAGTCAAAAAAATATAAAAAGTATATATTTAGAAAGAGGATAGTTTTCTTGACGTTGTAGGCAAATTTTTAAGAAAGATAGAAAAATCATTTTTGTAGGATTTAGCATGGTGGAAGGTGATTTTTTGCATTTTTTTTCAAAAACACGCAGGTTGTTGTGTTGTTACAGGTCCAAGGTGCAGGTTTGGGAAACCAAAGTAATTCCAAGCTTGTAAAATCTTGGTTTGGGGGCATAATTTAAAGGAAACAAATATGTTATAACGTATAACGTGTTCCTTAGAGTATAGGCATTATATGTGTTTGTGGAAAGCTTTTATGACAAAAATAAATGTTCAAGTATAAGATTTTCATTTATTATTATTTCTTATACTTTAAATTTATTTTAGTAAATATAAGAAATTAGGGTCACTTTGCACCTTATGGAACTAGTCTCACAGCTCCATGAGTCATGGTTTAGGAGATGGTTTTTTATAATCTAATCTAGTTAGTACATAGGTAATTTTCAGGATTTCAGCATTCAGCCTAAAGCTTTTAGCGTTTAAATTCTACAATCGATGTCTATTTTGGCAACGAATATAGTCATTGTTTAGGTTTTGGGGCCTTTTGGATTGTTTACTGACATTTGTAGGAGTGTTAGATGTGTCAAAATTAGATTTTACAAACCTCACAACTCTCAAAGGAAACAACAACTGCTCAAATATATGCACTCATGAAATGCCTTATAATACATAACAAATCAAAACACATGTGTTGGACATAGTGTCATTGGTGTTGTCATTGATATCAAGTTGCATTTATGGCAAAATGTGTCCAGGTGGCATAGAGTCAACATGAGGTGTCAATCATCAAAAGCATGAAGGTTGATTGGTAGTTCCCTATTTTGGTGTCATGAAGTGTTGCATTGGTGAAGTGTTGTTTTGGAACCAAAAGGGGTAGCTTCACTATTTTGAAATTATTCATGACATCTTCAATCCTTAGAGAAAAATGGATGTCTCCAACATGTAGAGGATTCATGTATCTTTTCAATGCCTATTTGTTTCCCTACTAACTCCTTACAGAGCTCCTGGAATCTTCCAGAGAAGTCAGGTTTCACCATTAGAGTGTTTGTTCCCTGCACCTAGAAAACTTGTTGTTGAGCAGATAGTCCTTGAATGATCAAACCTTTCCTAAATATTCCTAAATTACCTTCAACACTTCCAATATTCCCCAAAATCACCTCTTGATGCTTAAGATATTTCCTAAACTCTCCCAGAGGGTGTTTTATTAGCTCCAAAATGGCCAAAATAACTAGCATATGAAATTGAAAATTTTGAAGCATGACAACTAAGCCCTTAATTGAAAATAAGGCTTCTCAGTCACTGTGAAATCTTCCTCTGGTGATGTAGGAGCATATTTTTAATAATCAATTTTGGATTTCTTAGGTGACTAGGGGTATCTTGGGTCCACTTGAGATGGTCATAGCTTGTACTAGTCCATTTGGACTCCATAGGAAAGAATAGAGAGTTTCCCTCCAAATGTATAATTTGAATATTTGAACTAGCTCTAGGTATGTTATAGGCTTAGGTGTTAAGTGACATAATCCTCTCAGACCGAGATATCATATTTGGAGGTTAGAGACTATTTTGTGAAAAGCATTTTCATGTGTAAATATCTTGTTTTGGATTGTCTTCTTATCTATAATGGTGTTCAAGGCTTCATGGAACCCTCACAGTGTCCAAGGAATGGAAAATAGATAGAAATACTTACTCAGACCAGACTATACCCTTTTTTAGAAGTTTAGTAGTATGTAGCATGAACATAATGATTCAATGGAATCCTTGAGTCTATTTCAGGGCATTGATCATGAGGACTTGGTGTTGCAAAAGTAAAGAATAGGTAATAATTCATCTAAAGGAGGATTCTCTGGATAAATTGAAGCATTTGTGTTAAAAGGTGGATATCCTGAAAGGTGGATGTAGAGAAGACTTGATTAATCAACTGCAGTAAATAATCAATTTTATCCAAGTGGAATTAGATTTTCTTTACATGTTCCCAACCTCCACAATGTATTGAGCTCATTACCAAGAAACTAATTAAGTGTTTAGAAACACTCTTGGGAGGTATGTATTGCTTAAGAGTATGAGATGATTGCTAAGCATAAGTGGCCTTGGATCAAAATGTTGATGCTCCCACAATGTAAAATTATTCAAGAGTTTAATGCCTACTTAATTTTTCCTCCTAACTCCTTACAGAGCTACCTGAAATCAACCGAAGAAGTCAAGGTTCACAATTTAATTACTCATTCCTTGCACCTGAAAACCTGCCATTGAACAGACTATCCCTGAATGATCAAATATTTCTTAAAGGTTTCTAAACTAATTCTCAACCTTCAAGGATTTCAAATACCACATTTGGATTTAATACCTTTTATAACCCTCCCGGAGGATGCACACAAGCTCCAAAATGGCCAAAATTAGCCTTTCTAGGATTGCAAGAGAATTAGTCTTTTACTGCACTTCAATGAATGGAATAATGGACCTTGTTAAATTTTTTTACAAACTTATACATGTTCACCCAATGCATTAGAAATACTTCGAAGACAAGTTGATCATGACACATGAGGCAGGTTGACCCTAGAGAGGGATTCAAGAAGATTTGGGAGAAATATTTCACATTGTGGCTTGGTTTTCATGGTTTAAGTTTTGCATTTTTGGGTTAGTCAATTCACATGAAAACATCTCCATATGAAGATCATCCTCTTACCTTCAAGGATTCAAAATGCATCCTTGAATGGAATCAGATTTAGGATGCTCATACACTTCTTTCTCATATCCCTCTCATGAGAATAGGTGAATTTTTGATCCTTCACACATGATGGTCCATGGATGCCTTAGTATCATTGAATAGCTCATTTTGATTTATTTCTCGAAGATATTTGGACCAATGGTAGAGTCAAGATATGATGATCATTAATTCACTCCTTGAGCCTCACTTTTCACCTTTGAACATGATATCTCTTCTTAATCTCATAATTCACCTCCCTACCCAAGATGTCACCTGAGTGGAAGCATGTTTATGATGTAGCATGGACACCCTATTTCTTAATTGTACCAATCCTCATGGAGATAGGTTTTCTCCTCCTGATAGAAGTATTGACCCCTAAATGATACTTGGAGGAATGCCCACAAATTAATTCCATGTTCTTGACCTCCACACTATACTGAAACAGATTACAAATTCCACCTCCCTAACTTGTAAGATGTGAGTTCATTACCAAACATTGATTAAGTGTTTAGAAACACTCTCATAAAATATTTATTTTTTTTGAGCCCAAGATGATTTTGCCACCATCACTCATGGTGAGCTTCTCTTATCATGCTCCTTGATGACCATTCCCTTGATGATTTGAATCTTGATAAGCTCTTGATGTTTCAGATCTTTCACAGACCTCATGATTTTTCTGATTGCACCCATTGTCCTCATGATGTTTCAGATCCTTCAAGACCTCATGAAGACCATTACCATTGATTATTTGAAGAAATAAAACCATTACATGTGTTTTGATTTATTATGTGTTATAAGGAAAATCATGAGTCCATATATTTGAAAGCAATTGTTCCTACCTTTGGGAGTTGTGAGGCTTATAAAATATAGTTTTGACACATTTAACACTCATACAAATGTCAATAAACAATCCAAAAGGCCCCAAAACCTAAACAATGACTATATTATTTCCTAAAATAGACATCAATTGTAGAATTTAAACCCTAAAAACTTTAGGGTGAATGCTGAAGTCTTGAAAAATACCTATGTACTAACCAGATTAGAATATGAAAAACTATCTTCTAAACCGTGACTGATGGAGCTGTGAGACTAGTTCCATAAGGTGCAGAGTGACCCTAATTTCTTATATTTACTAAAATAAATTTAAAGTATAAGATAAATAATAAAGTATAAAGATTAATAAATGAAAAACATATACTTAAACCATTTATTTTAGTAAATATATCCCTCCCAAAAGCACATATACCACATCTGAGGGGGTAATATAACTCCATGTTTGGAACTCATGTTGAGTGCCCATGCATCCCCCAAAATATATAAGCCCATCGATGGACCTCATCCAATGAACTAGCACTTTTCAACACTAGCCTAGCTCCCTGTGACTGAAACTCCCAATATTCGGTAAGCATCCTTTACAGAAATTGTCCACTCTTTGCAGACACTAGGGAATTGGAATGTGTTCTAATATGTATCCCAGTAGGTTAGGAAGTCACAAAGTAACCAGTTAGCTAAAGTAACTTTCCTGATTTGTGTAAAGTTGTCATATCTCATCCCTCTAAAAAAGGCCCATCTCGACCTAAGTCAATAAGGATAACACTCGTGAGATTCAATCTACTCTCGATCCCTACTCTAATTGACATACACCCCTTGAGCCAATGAGGAAACAAAAAAGGAACATTAGGATAGTTAAAAAAAAAACCATAAATCTAAGATAGAAAACAAAAATAATGAGCGAGAATGAGAAAAAAAGCCATGCTCATAGATAAAAAATAAGAGGTACATATAGGAGTGTTGTGTAACTCATGTGCATGACACATGTACACAACCCTAACTAACCCTATTGACCTATTCTCACTAAGTGAGATGACTAACCACAAGAGGTGGACAAGATGTCGAGTGATGATGAGACAAGTCATATACACCAACACCCCCTTCATCGAAGTTGAGGTAGAGGTCATGGAAAGTCAGAACTGAAAGAGAACTCCCCTAGACAACTAAGAAATATGTGTCAATGGGGCCCGAAAACTAAGCCTGATAAGGTACCCATGTACAAACGACATTTTTAGAAAAGAAGAAGAGGAGAAGGGAAATGGGTCCCGAAAACTAGGCCTGATGAGGTACCCATGTACAATAAGGATCTCAAGTAATGGAGGAAAACCCTAAGGGAAAAACATCCACTTACAAGAGATAAAAGACACCCCTAAACAACCTAAGAAAGATGTGTCAAATGAGTCCCGACAACTAAAGGCCTAATAAGGTACTCATGTACAAACTGCAATATTTCTAGAAGAAGAGAAGAGATGAAGAAACACTATCCAACCTCCCAAGATGAAGAACACGTCGAAGACCACCCTGTATCAAGTGAAGAAGAAGATCCCTGAAGTGACAAGGTGTGGTTCCTATCCAAGGAATGATGCTCCATATGTGAGGTGGAAGTGCCAACTACTCCATGAAGGGATGGTGAATCTGAAGCAACAATGAAGAAGGAAGGTGGAATGTCCTGTAACTGTATAGAAGAGTGCCCGAAGTCTGATGAGTCCTGAATCAAAGTACCTGCTCCCTAAAAATTCTGTAGAGGACCAGAAGTAGGTGGATCAAGAAATAACTCCTCAATATGTGGTAGATGATAAGTGGATGGTGGAGGTGGGTCCCCATCACTATGGAAATCAACCAAGCTAGAAGAGAATTCATCATCATCAGAAGTGAGCTCAGAAATATCATCAAGTCCAGGTGAATCTGATGAAGAATCTGAAGGAGGAACAAAGTGAGAAAAAGAGTAAAGTCGAGTGTGATGATCAATTGTACCAACTGCAATAATATTGTCACTGTGAAGCTCTCTAACATAAACAAAATCTAGAGTGAACTCAACCCGCATGCCCTGACTAAGGTGAGTAATCTGATACACTGAAAGGAGATTAGTTGAAAGTGAAGGAACACTAAGCACATTGTTGAAAGTTCCACCATTCACTTCAACAGACCCTCTCCCAAAAACTGGTGTAGAAGTGTCATCACCAAGCTGAATAGAAGACATGTCACATGGCTCTAATGAAGAAAACTCAATGTCAGATGAGGCCATATGATGAGATGCACCCGAATCAATCACCCATGTAGGAGTAGGTGACACAACTGCAACTAAAGCTCTTGCCTTGTTTTATCCTTAGTTGATTTTTTTTATTTTTCTTTCACTTTCCCCTTTCCATTGTCTTTTTCCTTAGAAATTTTGTGAGTTGATGATGAAGATGGCTTGAGAGAATCAGGAACTCCTATGTTGTTCTTCTCAAGAAGACTCGTGAGGAGGTCAATCTTCTTCTTCAAACATTTTTCTTCTTCATGCCTACCACTGCAGTACCCACATTTGATCCATTCTTTAGGATATTTAGAACTAGAAGAGGAAGTGGAAAATTTTGATTTGGTGGTGGATTGGTCCTTTTTATTCTCATGATCCTTATTGTTCTGCTTCTTCTCTTTTGAAACCCTAGGTTTTTCATGACCAACAATGAGAGCATGGGATTTTGTGGATCTAAGAGTACCCATTTGAATTAGCTTATCATGTTCTCTAGTCAAATTAGAAACAAACTCATCAAAGGAGGGCATAGTCCAACTTGCACCAAGTGCTCTTTTTGTAGCATGGAAGGTTGAGACAAAGACAAGAATAGTCGGGACCAAGTTTTGCAAGGATAGAAAGTATGAGTTGTGAGTCCTTGTCAATTCCACAATTTTTCAGTTGCAATCTTAGAGATTTGAGTTTTGTGAAAAAGTCCTGGAGAGTGTCAAAACTGCTAGGGCTGAGACTAATCAACTCATTTTCCAGTTCATGCCCTTTCATTTCATCTTGTTTCCCAAAAGTTTTTCTAAGGCATCCCAAACTTCCTTGGGTGATTTGGTTGTGTTAATATGAAAGCACAGTTCCGATGATATAGAAAGACACAAAAGGCCAAAGGATTCATCACATTTGTCAAACCACTTTTCTTTCTCTGCATCTTCTTTAGGTTCAGCTTGCAATCCCATAGTTATCCGATAAAGTTTTTGTTTTCTCAAAGTGAGAGATATGACATCTTTCCATTTGTGATAGTTAAATGGGGTAAGCAAAGGAACAAAATTAAGATCCATAGCAGATAAAAGTGAGCAAAGAAAATAGTGGAAAGAAAAGAACCACACAAAATGAACACCCCCTGAATGTGACACTTTATAAGTAGTGTGTTGATTACACCCAAGTGTTCATGTGACGTGAGACAGTTGGTCACTCACCTTGTAATTAGTGAAATATCACACAAGTGTGGAGACCAAATATACTCAGTCGTGCACAATGAAACAAGGAAACAAACACAAAAGCAAGCAAGAAGGGAAGGAGGCTCTCTTGCCGCAAGGTTGTGGTGGACGTACTCACTAACCCACAAGTGAAGAAGAGTGATTACAAAGTGAAGAAAGGGCTCAAAAATGAGTCCAATGGACTTTTAGGACGCAGTAAGGGCTCCCAGAAGGTAGAAAAAATGCTAAGAGGGATGCTACACACTCAACAAATGGTTAGTAGCAAAAATTGTCCAACAACGCTATAAAATTGACTTTAAGTTTTGCCAATAAGTCTAATTTAAGAAATAAAAGGGAAAAAATGACAATAATGTTTTTAAAAAATGATAAAAATAAAACTACTATTAATTAAAAATTAATTAAATTAAAAAAGATTCCTAAATTAATTAATTCCCTAATTAGATTAATTAAATTAACCTTTTAAATATTAGAAATTAGACCCTTTAAACTTACTTAAGACCTAATAATTAACTTAAACACCTTAATTAAAAAAAACCCCTAAAATTAAAAATAACCCCTTAAATAAATTAATAATACCCCTTTAATTAAAAAAACCCCACTTTTAATTTTAAAGAAAAACAAATTTTAAAAAAACCCACTTTTACTTTAAAAAATACCAATTAAAAAAAAATAAGTGAATTTTTTTAAAAAGGAGGAAGAGGGTTTTAGTTAGATGGGAGGGGCTCGATAGAGCGAAACCGTTGGTGGGAAGTGCTAAGACTTGGTGTGGCGGGTGACCTTGGGCTGAATACGGGATGTGGCTGATTTGGAGGAAGATCAAGGGAGGAAGCTCAAGGTAGGTGAGGAGGATGCTCAAAAGAGGAGGTAAAGCATGGGAAACCCTTGGATAAGGCTACAAGCCACAATTGGAGTAGAGCGACAATGGGGTGGAAACAATGGCACAAGTGGGAAAGAGGGAAAGGTAGAAATTAGGTCACAACAATGGAAAGGACTCAGTGGAAGAATTCGAGCAAGGGAGCCAACACACATAAGATTCCAATGGTGAGTAGGGTTGAGCCAAGTAAAAAGAACACACGAGTCAGCCACAACAAAAACTTGACCAATCAATCAGGTGAGGCCCAAATGGGGACAATGCAAAGACAAACACAAATGCAATAGCAACAAAAACAAAAACAATCCAGGTAAATGCAGGGAAAAATAATTCCATCAATGCAAAAAATGCACGCGAACAATCAAACTAAGCTCAAAAAATTCAACCCGAGGAAAAAACCTCGAATGCAAAAAAATTAAAAACAAGAGGACAATAGCAAAAATGAAAAACAAAACTAAAAAAAGCCAAACTCATGCCAAAACAAAACAAAGACATCAGGGGGAAAAAATAGCAGAAAAAACAACACAACTCGACAAGGCATCAAATGCAAAAAAAATGCATAAACAATTAGCTGATCAAACTCAATGAAAAAATGCAAAAAAATGACTCAACCCAATGCAAAGTCAAACAAACAACTCGACCAATGCAAAAAAGAGAGCCAAATTAAGCTCACCAGGAGCTCAAGGAGCTCGAGTTGAGTGCAAATGGAGGAAAAAGGATAGGCAAAAAAACCAACATAAAAACTAGAAAAATGCAAACCAAGAGGGAGGAAAAAACCAGTTAAAAAACACATAATTTTAAAAAAAATCACTTTCAATTAAAAATTTGATAAAACCAAAATGTAAAACCTACCTCTAAATTTAGTTTCCTCCAAACTTAGCTGCAACTAGCTAGATCTGGCTGTGAAAACACCTGTAACCTGCACATGCAAAACCAAAAAACCCGCACAAACTCCAAAAAATGAGATTGTTAAACTTGTAAACAAGATTCCAAATCATGAAAAACTTGCATGAGAAGCACGAAAACCAAAAAATGAAGTAATAACAACAAGAATCAAACGAGTGCATGTTTACCAAACAATAACTCTGATACCATATTAGATTGTTCTACGAGGATCAATATGGAACCCCATGCACATCGAACAAGGTTGCACTTCCAATGGTGTCATGAATGCTCCATGTAGTAAGCAAGAGATCAAATCACAAAATGAGAATCAAGTACAGAAAGACACAACGGTGTGTCTGGCATGCTCATAGATAAAAAAAGAGAGGTACATATAGGAGTGTTGTGTAACTCATGTGCATGACACATGTACACAACCCTAACTAACCCTTTGAATGATGATGAAATTGTTCCCATGGGTTGTGGGTCCTATTTGATCATCGCCATCATACCTATCATCACTTTCATCATCAATGGGAATATATGCATATGTTTTAGTAACATGTATGTTATCTACATCATGTGAGTCTATAAAATGAGCCTCATCTTCCTTCTTTTAAAATAACTCAACATGTATGTTGGTGTAAACTTTTTGGTCTATTATATCCATCAGTATGTATCGAAGAGTTTCTTTAATGTAACCAATGAAGATGAGTTTTCTCTAATTTCATATCTAACTTACTTCTCTTTTTCTTAGGTATGTGCATGTTGGATTTGCACATGAATACTATTGAGGTGTGCAATATATAGATTCTTATTCGACCATGCCTCATATGAAGTTACTCCGTCAAGAGAAACTATGGGCACTCTGTTTAAAAAATGCACTATAATCTTAATTATTTTGGTCCAGAATGTCTTCACCAGTTCTATATCACCGATAATATAATGCACAATCTCTATGATAGTATTGGTTTCTTCTCTAAAAAACACCATTTTGTTGTTGTGTGTGTGGAGGAGGCATCCTTTGATGAATCATGTGAGCTTTCAGGTAGGCTTTGAACTCAACAATGGTGAATTACCCCTTGATCTGAGCAGAGAGGACATGAGTTTTTTAACCATTATCATTCTCAAAAACCACATTTTAGCCCATTCATGGCTAAAATAATATTCTAAGGTGGAAATATGTACACACACCCAAAAAATTACACACGTGCAACATTGAAATGTGAGATGTCTCTAATGATGACCAAAACTCCTTCCAAGATAAAAATGAGATCCATATCCCTCCCTCTCTCCCTTACATCCCCCTTTGGACTCAACCCAACCTTTTATTCCTAGTTTTGGACTCCAATTTTCTTGCAGAATCATTTCCTAGTATTTTCACTTTACATTTCAAGTAGTTGCGCAACTGACCCTATGGTAATATGGGTGAAACCGTTTTATCATTGTATAAACTGAGATTAAAACATAATTTTTGAAATGCGTTTTTTGATTTCGACTTGATTCTCTCTCACATTTGTTGGTCAAATTGGATAAAAATTGGGTTATTGGATTTGTATTGAGTTCCTCCTCCTCATCTTCCTAAAAATAATATGTTTATTTCTTCTCCTCATGCTAAATCATTCTTTCTTGATTGAAATGTATTCTTGACATATTCTACTCCTCTAACAAAATATCAAACATGGAACTGTCATTAGCATCATGGGTTGAGTAATTTGATATTATTTTGATGAAGGGTTATGCTACTAGATTGTGGAGAGGGTTATAAAAAGATAACAAATTCTGTACTCTGTTCTTTCTTATTACTGCATAGTCTAGTCATACCTTCCCTGTACAAATGACCAACCACATTCAATTTTCTTTATCTTCTACTGATATGTCACTCACCATTCTTTCACTCTCTGGTTCAACTGGAACTGACATTATTGGAAATGATATTTGAAGCTAAAGAGTCATTGGATATGACATCACATTTCTAGGAAAAAGCTACCATACCACTGGAGTGACTAGGTTCGCAGTTGTATTCAATTCTTTAGTAATTTTTAATACATGTTGTCATTTTTTGTTAGAAGTGAAAGAAGTAGTTTATTTAATTTATAGAAAGAGGAATATCTCATCGCTTCCTGTATACACTTTCAATTTAGTATTTATTTTCAAAACTTCTCTCGTAATGTGATAACTTGTTGGATTCGATTTCCCTTGATAACATCTTCCAATGGCTTATCCATGTGGATGTATCAGAAAATTGGTTGACACTAAGAAGTGAAGAAATCCCTACGACTTTATTTACTTTGATTTCCTCAAGATTAATTTACAAATACTTTTACTTAGACAAAAATGGTTACTAAGAAAAGAGGAAATTACTTATGATAAGCTTTTTCCTTTCCAGAATACTTGAGGCAGAAGCCATTCTCAAAGGAAGTTTTTCTTTAATAAGATTAATAAGTTTTGGGTGCTTTCTCATTAGTAAAGTAGTGCTAATCAAGAAATCTTGTAACATAGAGAAATAGCCACATCTGGTTATTCCCTAATTTTAGTTCTTATTATAATTAGAAGAATACCATTTCAATTTCCAATCATTTCCCTATGTGTCTGTAGACTGTAGATTAACATTTCTTTTAAATCTATGATCTAGAAAAAAATACAAAATCAATATTTTAATTACTTTAACTTTCTTTTAAAAACTTGTTAAAATACAATGACTAGATAGAATAAATATGTTACTATTTGACCTTTTATTTAACTTAAATGCTAAGGAAGTTAGTAAATTCAAGGATAAAAACTCACTATGTCCATTTATTTAGATTAGATTTCTTTTCATTGTATTTATTTGTAAAAAGAATTTAGATTATTTTAAACTGAAATCCAAACAACAAATAAACTTACTAATTAGGAATTCACGCAACTGTGTGTCATAGCCTCAAAGTTATCCATTGACCAACATAGCTAATAAGAATTCATGATACAAATAAATAATCTTTTTAAAAGTCATTTGAATACCTATCCATAGAGATGAAATCAATGTCCAGCATTTCACATGTCCATCTTAGAGCCTTAATTGAGGCTCTAAGAGATATAGGTGAAGGAAAATGAGTTTATTAGAGGACAAGTAGAAGGTTTTTTTTAATTGATTTTGAAGTGCATAACATGTTAGTTTAATAGTGCATACAATAGTACTATTTTTGACAGATGCCTCAAACCACATGTAGTTCACCTAAAATGTAACATCGATATGAATGTAGTTAGTTGGAATTCTTGAAACCAAATATTGTTTAAAATCCCATAAATTGATAGAATTGTGCTCATAGATAGTATGTCATTATAAAGTAGTTATCATGCATTGATGTGTTATGGATGTTTTTAAGGGATAGAAAAGACTCCTTGACCTGTTTAAGTTTGTATCTCTAGAACTATAATAATAACATATACCCTCATGGATATACTAGTAGCTGTTGGGAATATTTATGGAGCCTTGAGTGTCTTTAGTGTTAGTATTTGCAATGAGAGCTCAATAAAAGTGCTAGGTAAGTAAATTACGTGATATTATCTTGCTTATGTAGGCTTCCAAATGTAATTTGTTATGACAAGGCCGACCCAGAAGGATGAAATGATCGAACAAAGATAATAGCGAATTGAAATAAAAGTTGGAGGATGTGTTATTTCGAGACCAGTACATGTCGGCCAATAACGGATTATACAACCTGACTAAACTATACGATTTTGGACAGGTGATAGTGCATTGCAGTCTGAAAGACATTATGCATAAGCAAAGGCAAAATATTGATTTGTCTTGCGTATTATATTTAGAATGTGACGACACATATGTGTAGAAATAAATAAGTTGGGAAAGAGATAGTAAGATGTACTTGAGCGGGGGATAGGATGTGGATATTTTCTTAGCCAAGAAGGATAATTGTCACAACTAAGTGAGTGTCAAATGGTAAATTTCCAAATTTGAGTGTCTACATTTGCCCCTCCTTTAATTATGAAATGAAAATTACATGCTTAAAGGAAAAATGTACACGAGTGTGTAGACAAACTTTATATTTGCTCGAAGTTTTTTTCGTCAAGATGTGTTGGTGTTGGCATGCTCTTGATGAAACCTGAAACAAGAGTGTAGTCAATGTCCATAGTAGAAATTGAACTATAACTCAATGTAACATGTAGAATTTGAACTTGCATAAAGTGAAATAAAGAGATGTAAAACATGGAAGTAATAACCTATTTATTTTTTGAGGGGGAAGTATCTTATTCCTTGCTTGCAGTTAGAGATTTCAGATTTGGATATTGTTGAACTTTAGTGAAGGATTGAGGGTGATCAGTCCCCAATTGTGCCGAAGGAGAAACCAGAGTATTGGGTGCATGCAACCCAACACCAAATGGAATATAAGAGAAGAAGAGAGAGGTACTCAATGTACCCCGTGAAGGAATAAGACCTTTGTATCAAAGTTTTTAGTAAATATGATATCTTCCCCTTTGAATATGAGGAGATGAAAGATTACCTACGAAGAACTTAGCCATTTGATACTTTCCATAACCCCATGAAAGACCACACCACTATAGACTGGATCTAGGCCCAATTTCTGCAGTATATAGACACAAGGTATAAAGAGAATGAGTACCCCCATGCCCTTCTTATGTGTTGTAATGCTAAGTAAGAGTGTAACAGGTTGAAATATCAATGGAGAAGGAGACTCATGCCCCCAAAACTCCGTATTTGTAACATGGAACTGAGTACTAAAACTAAAGGAGTGAAATATTCATGACCCTTGTAAATTATCTGAACTATGTCAATGAAGTTATGATATTTGTGCCAAAAATTTGTATTTATAATAGGAAATATGAAACTGTAGAAAAATCTAGTGTTTTTTCCCCTAGGGCAAAAATGTATGGTATGCTCAGGACCATCTATATGGTCTTGACCCTTATGTATGGTTTTGACATTGTGTTTTCTACCAAAATTTGATATCTGAAGTTGATTTCGAGTACTTTTCCCCTGTGAAAAACTGTACCTTAACTTGTGAATCTATTTGTAGGTGTAAAATATATCCGATGAATGCCCCCTATTTTGAGGTGCGTGTGATAAAACCATTTGAGTGCATGGATCAAAAGAATAGATGTGTTCACATGTCTGTATGTTTGAGAATCTATAAGAGAATATATAATGTTGAAGAGTCAATGGAATCCACCTTGGAGAACCTATACTTGCAAAAAGGGACTTTTACATATGGTGGAAACCAAGGCATGCCCTGAGAAACATACAAACAACCATAGGTGTAAAATAACAACAATAGTAGTGATGATAACAAAAATAATAGTAATAGTAACAACACAAATATAATAAACTCTATAATAGATAAAGACAATGATCAAGTGATCAAACAAAGAAAAACATGTAAAACAAGAATCACAACAAAGTACAGAGCCACAAACATGGACACTCACAGCGTTACAATGAAGTGAGCAATCAAGGAAATTAGCCCACATACAAGAGAATAAATGTCACATAAGAAAGGCATAGAGCCACAAACATGGGATACCCATGGTGTCACAAGACAATCAAGCACTCATGCCACATATAATGAACCAAGTAGTAATAAACAAGAAGCTAGCAAGCATGTATAGAAAATATAAACAAAATAGTGATAAAAGAAATAATAGTAAGTAGATCACATGAAGCAATATATGTCAACACTGCACAAGACATATGTGTTAGTCATGTTAGTTCAAAAAATAACATATACAAAATATATGTAATCAAGCATAATGAGGAAGTAGAAAGGAACTATAATGAAATAATAACACCTATATAGTATGGAGGGATTCCCTGAAGATAAAAATAAATAGAATAATGGCTAGATCCTATTAGTGTGAACAATGCTTGTGTGTCTTTCATCAAGCTCAATATACCTCGTGAACGCATGTATGTAAAGAGTAAAAAAAAAAATGTTATTACTCAAAACAAAATGACTAAGAACATATGTAATATAAAGTTCTAATAATGCAATATATGTGACTAGGTCCTTGTTTTGTATTTTTGTAAATATATGAATGTTTTTATATTATAAAAATATAGATATATAAAGGGAGAGAGATAACACAAGAGCTAGCCGATGAGGGCCTCATGAGGAGGTGGATCTGAGCCAGGAGGTTTGGTAATTACCAAACCATAATGCATATGCATTTCCTTAAAACTTTAAATAAAAAAACAAGCCCATTCTCATTCTCCATTTTTATTTTCCCCAAATGTGAATTTCACTGCAAACCCTACACTCATGTTTCCTCTTCAACCCTTTTGCTCCCAAAAAAGTTTACAGATCACGTAGAAGGTTGCATCAAGGTGGATTCAATGATGTTGTGACAAAGAAGAGGTAGGGAAAATTATTTTCTCTCAATTGCAATCAAATTTGGTAATTGTTTGATATTTGTATTGTATATTTTAATAAAATACATGTTTTTATGATTCTTACAGTTCCTCCACAACCAGAACAAAACCCTACAAATCCTCATAGCCCTCCTAGCCCTCCTACAATTGTTGTAGATCCTCCAGGTATTCAGGAGGATTTACTACCCATATAGTGGAGAATAAGCTTGAAATTGAGGAATTGATTAAATTAATGAGGGATACCCATTCCATAAACCCCACCATGCCTCACTTGCAAACACATTGGAGGCATTATTGGCTCAGGTTGACATGGCAACGAGTCAAATTGATTGGTGGACATCCTATAGAGAGTCTTGTAGGGAATATTATGCTAATAAATTATCATATGCAAATGTAAATCAAAAACAAATTACAAAAGACCTCATTTGTGCATTATTCACCGACCCTAGAACCAATTTTCCAGTTCCGTTGTCATGTAAATGCTTTCCAATCCACTGGTGCAACAACAATTTGATAAAAAATAATTTTTGGGACTGATGGTGGATGGTATTTGATATACCACCTTGCAATAACAATGAGGTTCCATTATACTTTTTGAGGAAACTCTATTGTGAGTTTATCCTCAATGAGATCCCCAACTATTTTGACTACTCCCAGTTTCAGGGCTGAGGAAAAGGATCTGCACAGGATAGACTAGGTGCACATCATGCTCCTATTCAACATGCTAGAGTCCCCATCCAAAATCCCCCTCATCCTGAGATGATCCCTACAGCAGTGAAGGAGACAATAGAGATTGACACACTACACGTGCTTCATGTGCTCATTGATACCCTTGTTCAACATATGAGAGAGGTTTCTGAAAACGATGTTGGTGGAGGTGGATAGAGGATTCCTTCAGGTAGTAATAGCATGAGGCCACATATTTACACATCTTGTGGTAGCATATGTATTGGACCCGATGAGGATGATAGTTTCATGCAGAATGGTGTTGGTGGAGTTTTGGTGGTACACATGATGATGTGGCTATGTCTGACTTTTTTTGAGTGATACATTTGGATTGCAGACATTGATGACACCTTCACAAGTATTTTTATTTTTTATTACATGTTACAAAAAATATGAGTACAATGTACATATATATGTTAAAATTTCAAAATAATTATATTTGAACTTGGTCAAATTTATTAATTTACACATATATATGTACATGTATGCATTAATATTATAGCACGTGAGAGGGAAGTCATCATCCCAACCACATGTTGTGAGCACCATGCCAATGTATACATTCACAGAGGTAATTTAGAATGTTAAATTTGTAAATTCATGTCTTTAAATATATATAAGTTCACTCAAATATATATATATATGTGTGTGTGTGTGTGTGTGTGTGTGTGTGTGTGTGTGTGTGTGTGTGTGTAATATGCTCAACTAACTTGACGTGATATATTATTTATAAAGTTGATGACCACACAAGACACTCCACCATCTCTGCGAGGAGTAGACAAAGGTGTTGCCACTGCGATTTCATCTGCACAACAACTCACTGAGGTATAAAAACTTATATATTTTCATGAACTAGAGTGTAATTCATATTATGTCCAATTATTTTAATAATTTCCCTCATTGTAGCATCATGTAGATAGTCAATGTGAATGCATTGTGTATATGCAGGAGTTTCCTGTGACTAGTAGCAGCCCTGTACATATGATTCATAGGTGTGGCATGGTAAAAAAATATTTTTATTGATAAACTTAGTTAAAATATTGTCATTATGTACTTAGTTGGCATAAATGTTTAGATCTGCATTCAAAAATTTTATTGTTAATATAGTTCTACAAGCTAATTTTGATGTTTGATTTTGTAATTTTATATGTATGTAGGGTTCAACCCCTTCCATTTTCACTTCGAGGGCACAAACTCCTTGAGCTCATCATTTTGACACCCCGGTTCGTGATCCAGTAGCTCCCATTGACTCTGTTGAGCATGAGATGCAGATTCAACGTGACCGAGAGATTGTGGTAAGTGTGTGTACATGTAAATAGTTTCATTAGCATGGTCTTATACATGTTGAAAACTTATACATAAAGTTTTGACAAAAAATTGTATGCATTTACAGGTTCAACTACAGTCGAGTTTTGAGTGTAAGAGGACTCGTAGTCAAACCATGGAGGATCCCAATTCATCTCACAGATCTCCATCTACGTCTAAGGGAGATCCTTCTTTGAGCAAGGAAATGAGAGGGATACATTTTGATGAATAGGATATATATGTTGTGTGTGTGTGTGTGTGTGTGTACATGTATCTTATGATATCTATTTTATAAGCTTATGTGCATGGAAATGTATGCGTGTTCAACATTTTATGTATGCATATATGGCATTGACTTGGTATTATATGACCTATTCACATATTTGTATTTATTGCATGTTAATAATATTTGGAACTCAATATGTTTTTATGGTCTTACATTTATGAGATTATAATTATATCCAGACTAATATGATGTGCACGTGACAATATATGACATTATGGATATTTTTACATTTATTGGTGTTGTATACTAGCATTTTCGATGTCTTATGACCTTTTGTGTGTTAGTAGTTCACATACATAATATGCATGAAACTTTGGAAATCAAGTCATAAATTGGTTAAAGCAATATTTATATAACATATAAAGAGTTATCTACTCAAGTAATTATTCATTTAATTTATCAATGTGTACATGTGTATATATTCATGTTCATATGTGCGCCAAAAGCTTAACTCTCATAATATGGAGGTGCAAAATATATGTTTAGAGAACCTTTTCTAGAGGAGGTTCAAAGTTTTAATTCAAATAAGATATATTATTGAATTTTTATATTTTTTGTGGTTTCATTAGAGTGGTTTCATAATAATAATGACTAAGTATCCATATTCATTATTTAAGTGATTTCATCTCTTTCAATCAAAAATGATAAAGAGCATATTTACCAAAAGTACAAATTTATCACCAAAGAGAGAGAGAGAGAGCTCAGAGGAATGATGTGAGAGGGATTTTTCAAACGCCCAAATCTATGCACAAAATGGTAGACCGAAACTGGTAGGTATCCTATCATTCTATATGAGGATTCATTTTTCAGTTAATGATCCCGGTGCTTCCTAGAAACATTATTCAGACATAGTCCCTTAAGAGTCTTGAGAGAAAAACCTGTTATACATTCGATGGGTGATTTATCAGATCTAGGAATGTTGAAATGGGTCTCAGAGACCTTATACCTTTGCATTGATCCTTTATTAAATCATACCTATTTTTTTGCCCCAAGGTAAATGGTTTTAATAATCATTGTCCCTATTCATTTCTAACAGTGCCAAATACTCTTTTTTGAGTCAAAGTGATTGTTATTTTACCCAAGCAATATTTTACAAACGGAAGCTCGTGATGGCCTAAATAAATAGCATGAACACATGAATGGAGGAGTAAATAACTTGGGGAGGATGAGATTTTTTTTCCTAACGATCTTAATCTTCCTAAATTACATTGGTCGTATGTAGTCCCTTAGATCCCTATAAGAGAAAAATAATTTATAAATTTGATCGGGTGATTTAGGTCTATCGTGGAACCTTGAAAGGCCTCATCCAAACCTAAACCTCCACATTCATACCCTATACAAATTTTTGTCCTGGTTTTCCCCAATCTAATATGGTTTTCTCGTTGTCACATTGTTTGCAACAGTGTCAAATACTCGAGTTTGAGTTAGTGTGAAAGGATGCTACCAATGAATAATATTTTGAGAAAAATAGAAGCTTGTGGCACCAAACACATTATGCCAACACATTGGGGTGGCCTGGTAAATTCTTAGGGAGTCTTAATTTTGGTGCCCAAAAATCCTGGTGCTTCCTAGAAACATTAATCGAACGCAGTCCCTTAAGATCCCTGAGAGAAAAACATGTTATAAATTTGATGGGTGATTTCTCGATCTTTGTGGGATCTTGAAAGGTATTGTATGAACCTACACCTCCACATTCAAACCCTCTATGAATTCCTTTCTATGGTATTTCCATAGTTCAATATGGTATTCTTGATGTCCCATTGTTTGCAAAATGCCAATACTCCAATTTGAATGAGTTAGTGTAAGGATTGCCCAATGCAATATTTATCAAATAAAAGCTTGTGGCACCAAATGGACTGTGCTCCACATCATTGGGGTTTCATGGTAAATAATTGGGGATGCTTCATTTTGGTTCCCAATGATCCCGGTGTTTCCCAAAAACATCAGTTAAACTTATTCCCTCAAGATCCTTGAGAGAAAAATAGTCTATAAATTCAACGGGTGATTTCTCGGTCTCCGTCACACCTTGAAAAGTCTCTTCTAAACCTACACCTCCAGTGATGAGAAGACCCTCTACAAATTCATATCTTAGTTTTCCCCAGTTCAATATGGTTTTCTTGTTGTCCCATTGTTTGCAACAATGCCAAATACTTTAGTTGAGTCAGTGTAAGGTAAGTCTAAATGCATATATTTTACAAATGGAAGCTCATGGCACCAAATGGACTGTGCCCACACATGGGGGTGGCCTAGTAAACACTTGGGGAGGATTTTCTTTACTGCCCAATGATTCTGGTACTTCCCAGAAACATCGGTCCTATGTAGTCCCTTAAGATCCTTGAGAGAAAAACAAACTATAAATTTGACGGGTGATTTCTCGGTCTCCATGGCACCTTGAAAGGTATCATATGAACCTACACCTCCATGTTGATACCCTCTATGAATTCCTATCTCATATTTCCCTAGTTCAATTTGGTTTTCTCATTGTCGCATTGTTTGCAATGGTGCCAAATACTCCAATTTGAGTCAGTGTAAGGTTGTCCAATGCACTATTTTACAAATGGAAGCTCGTGGCACCAAATGGAAACTACAACACATTAGGGTGGCCTGGTAAATTCTTGGGGAGGCTTCAATTTAGTTCACAAAGATCCTGGTGCTTCTCAGTAACATTGGTCAAATGTAGTCCCTTAAGAGCCCTAAGAGAAAAATAGGCTATAAATTCAATGGGTGATTTCTTGGTCTCCATGGCACCTTAAAAGGCCTCATTTGAACCTACACCTTCATGTTTAGACCCTCTACCAAGTCCTATCTTGGTTTTTCCTAGTTCAATTTGGTTTTCTCATTTTCCCATTGTTTGCAATGGTGTCAAATACTCTAGTTTGAGTCAGTGTAAGGTTTCCCAATGCAATATTTTGCAAATGGAATCTCATGGCAATAGACTGTGCCAACACGTTGGGGTGGCCTGGTAAACATTGGGTGAGGCTTTGTTTTGGTGCCCAATGATCTCGGTGCTTACCCAACAATAAAACTTGTGTGTAAGTAGGGCTAGTAGAGGTATGAGATAGGTGTGAAAGAAGAACTGAGTTTGACCAAAATCCTTCAATGTGAAACATACTAAAGGGTGAAATTACATGGTAATACACTATTAGAAGGGAATTTTGGTGTTGATAACCCTATAAAAATTATTTTGAGCATCTCCAAGTACTAGGAAACTATTTTTCATACAATATCTAGGTAACAAGTACTAGGAAATTGTTAAGAAGATATTTTTCATACAATATAGGTGGTGAAATGATAAGCTTGTTATTCATTTCCAAGATTTAATTTCCCTTAGCTTCTCTTAGCTTTGAGAATAAGGAATTCTCTACTAACAGTGCCAACCACGTGAAGGTGGAATATTTTTTGGCACCACTAACCTACATAAGCATGTTAGTAAGCAATTAAATAGAATTTTAAAACCTATAAACTTTAAACAAAATCATTAAAGTAAATATTCAAATTAAATTCATGTAGATGTATATCTAATCTTAAGTGAACATACCTTTGGAAATTCAATCCAATGAACCACAAGGATCAACTCTACTCTTGACAGTAGTGAGAATTGCTTCATGATCTGATTCATAAACCTTCCACATATTCTTTTTTGATGGCCTACCTTGATATTTGATCAACTGAATATTTTTTGCAAGAACCAAATGTGAATAGTGAAGTATCTTTCTATGTATTTCATAGTCTTCAAACAACCAAGTATTTGATTTTTTGATAGGATATCATCGAAGCCAAGTTCCAGTGACTACCATTGACCCAGTGGGATACTCAAGGTTTTCACCATCAATGACTGTGGAAGTCAATTTTTATTTTCCCTCTACACAACGAGACAAGAAGTAGTTTGTTCCCTCTTCGTTAAATTTTGTTGCAATAACTGCAAAAACATGCCCTACATCACAAAGTAAAACTTGATTCAAATTTAAAATACATTAAGATATTATCATTTAATAATTTATAAATTTATAACATGACATGTATGTACCTTGTTGCACTAAATCAGAGACTTGGTCAAATTCAGGTGATGTTGTCATATGATCTGAAGACACTGTAAGTTGTAATGCTCATGGAACTTGATATGTGTCAAGTGGAATTAGAGGTTTACAAGTCCATTCATCCACCCATTGTTGTGACTCACATTAATTCCACACAAAATCAATTATATAGTAAAAACATTCCATGCACCTAGTATGAATAGTGCAAGAACTTGCATTTGAACTACAGAATGAGTGCATATCACTTGATCTTGTAACTGTCATAAAATCTTCATAGCTTACCAAATTTTGTTCCTCTATCAACCAGAAATATCTACAAATTGTTGAGCTCTCTTGAGATTCATGAGCCATGTTCTTGTTACACCAATCAACAATGCTTTCTGCACCTGTAAATTTAGCACCATCTTTGAACTTTAATTCTTCTCTTATAAGGGCTCTTTTCACACATGCTCCTGCACCATCATGTTCTCCATTCCCATGTCCTGCCTCAGTAAAACTCTAGATATGTTGTACACTTGTTGTCATGTGCATCCTGCTTAGCCAATAAAACATTTGTGCATTCTTAAATTGTGATGTGTAGTTATCTGACCAAATGTAATGTTGATTGAAAATAATATTCCTCAGCCAACTTCACATAAAACAACTTGAAACACCCTTGCACATATTCTATAGAATGTGTTTGATCATCACTGATGTAGAAATGATACTCTCTTAATATTTTTTGATCTTTCTTAGTGCTTTCTAGGAGAGTGCATGAATGTTATATGCACAAAAATAACAACTTGCATTGAGTTATAGTATTGTGACTGAACCTCCATTTGTGGCTGTAATGAGTAATTCTCTACGAATTCAACTAATGAAACAATAGTACCAAGTGGGAATGTTTCCTTTCTTAACTTGAATTGTTCATCCAACCATGAAGATCTATGTGTGTGCATTGCATACTCATACAAAATTTCCTCTCTGAATTTGACCATATATTATGATACGGTAATTATTCTTTAACAAGCTCACACCTCTTAGATTCTTTTCCATCTTTTAATTGATATGCCACAAATTTATATTTACTGAAACCAACTAATTATTTTCCTATTGCATGTGTACTCTCCTCATGGATACAACTTTTCAATTTCAGCAAGCCACCACATACGTTGCACGTTCCATCCAAACATGCTTTGTTATAAAAAAAATTGTCCAATTGATCTTTCACAAAATATGGTAGGAATAAATTCCCTTGCAGATTTTGGTGGGACATTTAATCCACACTCCTACAACATGATGTCAGTATGCAAAACACAACGTACTTGACAAAAAAACATCATAATGCATTGAAAATTCAACATGATGCCTACAACAAGTGGTACGTGAGTGATTTATTTTCACATAAAAGGGTTTGTTCATTTCAAAAAATATTTGGCTAATGTTAATTTCTGGATTTTCATTCTTAAACTTAGAGAACAATTGTGTTTGAGTCATATCCAAGAAATGTTTTGCATGCACTTCACGATTACGAGAACCTATTCTTATTTTTATTGTATCTCTTCTATTCGGTGAAACCCTTGTGTTCTCATTCCAAAAATTTACAAGTAATTTTTTTAGAATATCAGGTGTATCCTTGTCTTTCCATGGGAGTCTACTATAAAATTCCCAATAGTCAGTGTTATTGATTGACTCAAGACTTTTATGTCTCCCTATTGCTTTCATTAGTGTTTTTTTTTACCTTTAAATCTCTACTTGTTTTTCTAATCAAGCATTTTTTCATTATTTTATCACTTACTATACAATTAGTAAGTGCACTCTGTGTAGCATTACTATCTTTGGTGTGCATTTGTTGACACCTACAATATGGTATGATTTATGTATATTTTCAACAATTTCCTCATATTTGATCATCAATATTAGATGTTATTAGCCCTAGGGTCTTCATTGTAGGTCTCATCTTAATTAATTTCATCAATGTAACAAATAATTGACATCTTTTTGTATCATTTAATTTCTCAAAGTAATTATCCTAAATTCCCATAGCTTTTCTTCTCACATTTCTTTCAGACATTTTGTTAGCATTGGTTTTATAATGTTTTCATCAATTTCAATTAAGTGAATGGGTTTTCTATGCAAAATGGAAGGATGTGTTCTTAGAGGTAAAGATTCATTAGCAAGGTTACTTTCTTCATTCAGTGTTTCCATGCAAATTTCAGGATTAACATTTGGATTCTTAGGTAAAGGTTCAATATTATTATTCATATCTCAAATTCTTTATCCATAACAACATTATCATTCAATTCATTATCAATACTCATTGCAAAATAATTATTTTCCTCATTTTCATTATGTATTTCATCATCATTTTCTAAAACATCAGGTGCATTTGAGATAGTAGATGTACCTTGCCCTCCATGAATTTTTTGCATCCATTCACTTTCTTTATTATAATCACTTATAATTTCTCTAGTGTCTTGTTCTTGACCTTCTTCATGTCCTTACATGTTTTTATCACCTATGATAAATAAAATATAGATAGTGGGATAGGGGACAACTGCAACTACTAAAATTTTGTGTAGGAATGTGCTAAACAAACAGATAAGTAGGGACAAGAATCCCATGAAAGAAGAAGAAAAGGAAGTTGGAGGGAAAGGAATATATAAAAAAGGAAACAGATATGCATTATAATGCGTACATGTTTCATCTTTTCCATTTTCTAAGGAAAATATCTTATCTTGGATCTCGTTTGGAACCCCAAGCCTAAGGCTTGGACCTTCTAAAACACAACAAACAACGTGTTTTTGACAGAAAATGCTAAAATGTGTCTTCCTCCATAATAAATCCCACAAAAAGGATAAAAAACTTTATTACAAAATATTGCTACAAGGTCAAATAATTAGTTTTCTTTCTAAATATATGATTTTTCAAATTTTTTGACTAGTATAAGGTTTCATCCTTATTATTTTCTAACTATGTCTTTTTATTTGAATTCATTTACACATCTATATTTCATTGTGTATCTTTTGTTTCACTTCTCCAAATTGAAAAAAATTATGCAGTCCCAAACTAGGACTAATTCTATACATATTCAAAAAAAAATCTAACTTTTGATAATTTTTGAGCTAGTAGTTGGGGGGCATGGTTGGTTATTTCATTATTTTTTAATTTTCAAAATCTTTGTACTTGAAAAATGTAATGTCCCCTTTTCAGGACATTATCTGCATGGAAGGATTCAAAGGTCCTCAATCCAATGGGTTTGAGGATTGGGTTCATATTTAAGCTTGAGATATTTATTATCTTTTTTCTAACCCCACGTTATCTCGTAAAATTGGCAAGGGCAATTTTACAGATAACCATACCGAAAATTTTGTTCCGATCCCTCGTTAGGGATCCCTTGCGTTCGGAACGTTGCAAAATCCCTTCCCGGGAAATCTAGTTTTCCGAACTTAGTCATTTTTGGTCTTTTTGGCCGGGCGCATATAATGACTATGCAACATCAAATTTTGATGCGCCCCCTTTAAATCCTTTGGCGCATGCTTTCTTGTGTCAACAGGCATTTTGGTGCGCCTCTCTATGTTGAGTCTTCCCTGCGTGCGCCAAGGCGCATGCGCCTTCCTGTCAACAGAACTTTTGTTGCGCCTATTTTTGGTGCGCCAAAGGCGCACATATTCCTCTGTTAACACCACTTCCGGTGCGCCATAGGCGCACATATCTTCGTGTTGACAAGTCTTTTGGTGCGCCAAAGGGCGCATGTTTTCTCGTGTCGACAGCTCTTTTGGTGTGCCACTTGAAAAGGTTGGTGGCGCATTTATTGCTACCTCGCCTATATATAGGCGCGTCTGCGCTGTCATTGTCACCAAGCAAATCACGTGATATTTTTCTCTGAGCCTGTCAGCGCACCTGCCCTGTCGCTTTCGATCACTTTGTGGACCCGTTTGCATTTTTTCGTTTATATCCGGGTAAGTGGCCTTCTTTCTTTTGTGCGTTTTGTTTGTGGTTTTTGGCTGTTTGTGGGTTGAGTTTGGATTGAAAAGAAAAGAATGAAATCATGAACTTGCTTCCCCCCTGCTGTCTTTCCACATATTCCTCCCCCTCTTTCCAGATCTACTGAGAGAGGAAGCTCTGTCCTGAGGTGATAGCTTGAAACCCCTTTGTTTAAGCCATTTCTATCACCCAATGAACCTTGCAAAGAGAGCTTAACCATATGTGGAAACCCCTCTGAGAGAATAAACCTAAAAAAAAGGAAACTGTATTTTCCTTTGGCGCATTGGCATACCATGCAACATCAAAAACAGTTGCGCCCTTGGCGCATCTGTCGCCCCTGTTACACAAAGAGCAGCCGCGCCAATGGCACGCATTCCCTGCCTGCTACATCATAAAAAGATGCGCCCTCATGGCGCACTTCCCTCACTTGCTGCAAATGCTTTACATGCGCCACTTGGCGCATCAAACTTGAGTGCAACATACAAATTCCTGCGCCCTTTGGCGCACCCAGCATCCATGTAACAGTCTTTTTCTATGCGCCAAGTGCAAAGCTATAAAGGCGCAGGCGCGTCCCTCATCGCAACAACATCATGTCATGCAGACCTTCCATGCGCCGCGCCAAGTTCCCCTTCGGCGCATGAACATATGATGTTACACGCATTATTCCATGCGCCCTTTGGCGCATCCTGTACCCATGTAACATGAAAATAATCTGCGCCCTTTACAAAATACATCCACATGGCGCAGGCGCACTTGTCCTTACAGCAACAAAGAATGCACCCTGCAGTGTCTATGCGCCATGCGCCCTTTGGCGCTGATTTAACCCTTGCAACACCCTTTTCCTGTGCGCCTTACCTATTTAGCTCTGCAACATGCAATATCCATGCGCCATGCGCCCTGAGGCCTCAAAATTGCTAACTCTTTCTTCTGTCAGCATTTCAATGGAAAATCAAGCAGCTGACATGGCTTTCTTCAATTGGGTTTCACTTCTTATTCTTGCAGATCAGTAGCTAAGTTCAGAAGAACATATGTCAACATCAAGCAAGAGACCTACCAAATCCAAAGGCAAGGCCAAGCTCACAGAAGAAGAAATGAAGTATAAGTATCAGAGGGTCAGAATGCCCGACTCCCAGGCCGAGTGTGACCTGGACATCAGAGACTCAGAGTTGGGTCATATTGATATGGAGGAATTCTGGGTCAGGACTCAGAAGGTCACAAGAAGTCCATGGATGGACAAGCTGATAGGCAGTGCCCTGCACTTTGCTGGAGGAATCCCAGTCAGCGCCGTTAACAATGAATTCATGATGGTGGTTGCCCGGTGCTACAATAAAGACACAAGATGTGTCGTAAATGAGAAGGGCGAGGTCATAATCAACCTCACTGCCCGCCACTTTGAGATAATACTCGGCATTCCTCATCACCGGCACTTTGTGGCCGTCAGCCAAGAAGATTGCATCAAGGCATGGGACGACAATGAAGATCAGTGCATGCAGCTGATGAATGAAGTCTATCTGAAGAACAAAAAGGTAGTGACCCGTTGGCCACAAGTCATTCACCGCAGTGATTTTTCAGAGGAGCTCAGTGACACCATCACGTTCCTGAGCAGGGTGTTTGGGCTTCCTGACGCCCACTATTTCCACAAATGGATGCTGCGGTATTTAGAAACAATGAACAAAAATGTGCCCGATCAACGCTTCGAATGGGCAGAAATTATAAGCAGCACGATCTCTGAGCAGCTACAACAATTCCCCACAACTGGGAGATTCTACATGAATTCCTATGTTGTTTATGCTGCAGCTTCAGAAAGGGACTATCCAGCTCTGATGCGGAGTGGGGTTTGGCCCCAAGTCAAAATCTATGAATACTATCCAGATTGAAGCTGGAAAATAGCATCCCTCAATTTACAAAGATCAACGATGCATTTTTCTACTTCATCATCTTCCTGTTGAGGCCAAATATGACTTACGGTCGCACGACCAAGAGCATCGTGGCAGCCACTGAGAAATGGGGGGCCCTGTTCACCCAATTCCCCACATTCACTTATCTGAGGGCAGCTAACTTCCTGGGAGAGCCAACTAGACTGCCAAGGTATGTTGGGCCCAAAGTTGATTCTGCTAGAGCTGTCAAGACAGCTAATCACCTACCATGAGAAGTGCCTCAAAAGAAAGAAGGGTGGAACTCCTTTCCCCCTCACAGTGGGTAGATATACATGTCTTACTCACCACAAGGCAAAAGACATGTTTGCAGAGCTGGAGCTGCTGAATCTGAAACATGACTTCCCAGCAAGGCCTACCTTCGACCCGAGAAATTGTCTGCCTAGGGCTAAGCTCGATCCAATCCACATCCCTCAGATCGAGGATATCTACATTGACATATATCATGAGGTGGAGCTCAGGAGGAAGGACCATTCTCGTTTGGCCTTGGCAGAAATCATCCAATACGGGGTAGCCATCGTCCCCAAAGGCTACCAAACTACTGAGGAGGAAGTGGATCAAGTATATCTTGACACAGGTGGGGATGATTGGCCTTTTGCGGCAATTGATAGAACAAAGCACCTCAGACAATTGAGGAAAGGGTCAAGGAAACTCTGCGCAGAACAGAGCATTGGTGCCGAATGAACGGACTCATCTACCTCGGAGTCGATTTCACAACCTCTCCATTGGGTAACGCACCTCCTCGATCAAAATAGCAGCCTAAAGGCAAAGGAAAAAGGCAAAGAGGGTGAATCCAGCACCACTCAAGAGGAAGCTCCTGAAAGTCCTCCTTCCGCTGCACCCGAACAAGTTGTAACTCTGGCTTCTCCAGAGAAAGAAGCAGAAGAAGATGTTCCAATAGGCCCATCCACTCAGGATGTCGGCCACTGCTACAACAATTGAGGTCCCTTCTGTCCCTTCTTCTTCTCCTCCTTCCCCTCCTCGAGTGACTCAAGCGACCATTCCTTTGGTCGTGTCCTCTCCCCCTTCTTCTACTGTTCCTCCCGCTTCTTCGTCCATCTTCTCTTCTCTCGCGGACCTGTCCCCCTCCATTTCTTCCCTCATCTCTGAGCTCCCTTCCCTTCCTATGTCTTCCTCTCCTGCAGTATCTCTTCCTCCCGTGAGCACTTCTTCGGCCTCCCTCTCGATGCCGCCTCCAAGTGTCTCCACGTTTTTCCCTTCTACTACTGCGGCTGCCCCCTTCTCTGTTTCTGGCCCTTCTCCCATAAGTCCAGCCTGGATCTCCCAGCACTTAAGTCAGCAGAAAAGGAAAGTTCCCATCGCTCCGATGGACTTTTCCGTAATCCCGTCCAAAGGGGCAAATAAGCAGAAGCCCGTCACACGCTTCTCTCAGAGTGCTTCGGGAGAGAGGGTAATGGAGATCGCATACCCCAATCCCCTCAAGGATAAAAAGGATCTGTCTCCGACAGATTATACAGTGACTCAAGTCACAATGGGTACGTCTTCTGAAAGCCTTCAGGGAGAGGCCCTATCTGCAGTTGACGCCCTCTGCAAGAAGCTTCAAGAAGCAAAAGAAGAGAAAAGGCTATTGAAAGAGCAAAATAAACATCTGCTCCAAGCCTTACAGAAGATGGGCAGTGCACCTCCCACAACTGCCGCCGAGACTCCTGAGCCTCTGAGCCAGGATAAAATTAATGAATATGCAAAGATCGGCGAGCAGGGCATGGCAGTTTCCGCTTGGAGGAGCCAGATCCTCAAGGACAGTGAAAAAGTGATCGCCAAGTTCTCTGATCTTTATCTGAACATCAACAAGGTGAATAAAGAGCTCCAAGCGTTAGCAGGACCCATATCAGAAGAGCTGGACCATGCTAGGCTGCAGCATGAGACCTTTCAACAAATGTTCGACTGTTCAGTCGAAGATCTGGTCAAGTTCGGTGTCTTCGGTCATCCCAGGGCCCTCAATAAAGTCATTTCCACTCTGGACTACCGGATGGATCAACTGGAATTTGTCCTTGAAAAGATCGATAAGGTAAAGGAAGAAGCCCTGGACGCGATGCACCAAATGGAACAAATCGTTCTCAACATGTCTCCAGGGTTGCTTACTCCTTCCTTCGCCTTAAGAAAAGTTGATGAAACCATCCAGATCTTCAAGGAGATCGTTTCACAAGGGCTGGGGCCAGAGGTCACTTTTGACGCAGAGTCCATCAATAACCTGCTGGCCTGTCGGGACTTCATCGGGTTCCTCATAGAAGCAGAGAAAGAATATTCCAAACTCCCAGAGAAGCTCATAGACGAGCGGGAGACTTGCGAGGCGATCAGTGAGCGACACAAGGATCCTTCCCAGGATCAACTAGGGCCCATGATCAGCAAGTTCATGGAATACCGTGCTCAATTCCACATCTCGTCACCTGAGCAGCAGCAAAAGCAGGCTACCCCCTTTCGGCCGCAGGATGACGATGATGAATAGTGGCTTCTCTCTTCTTCTTCTTCTCTCTCTCTCTTCTTCGACTTTCTTTTTAAATATCTGGAGTATGTTGGCACAAATGATGACATCATCCATGTTGCACCATGGGATGATGTCATCCATCAAGTTGTCAAAAGTCAACATGACTTTGAGATATTCCTTGTATATTTTGTAAATATCTTTGTAAATAGGTGGTTGGCTCCTTTTTGCCTTCTTTTCTCTCCTTCTTCTATAAATACCCCAATACTTGTTGTATTGGGTGGATGAGTGAATATCTTTCAGATGAAAAATAGAAGTGAGGAGAAAAGACTTTGAGCTTTTTGTAACAGAAGGAATTATTAATACAATATTTAGACTTTGTGCTGAATACATGTGTTATTTGCATTAGATCTTTCTTACGTTAGATCTGTGTGTTTATTCTGTTGGATCTACTTCTGTTTTATTGTCATTTATTCATCAGTATTGCTTTGCTCGTTTATGCAAGTAGGTTTGGCTCTGTTTACTACCAATCCCAAAACATAAACCTTCTGACCTTTCTGCTTTGGAATTCATTTCTTTTCTTCCTTCGGACCTGATCTTTTCTTCATCCTCTCTTTCATTCCTTTCTTTTCGCAGTCGGAAACACCCTACTGGGATGAGATCCCAAACCCCCGAAGGCAGAATATTGTGAGACTTGCACAGATTCCTGCTGGTAGAATAGCAATAAACCAGTTTCGCTTTGCTGACTCAAAGAGGGGCTATGCCCTGCACACTGTTGGCTCGTTTATCCATAGATCTGCCCAAGCGACAGATTTTCGGACCAACAGTTTTTGGCGACTCCGCTGGGGATTGAATAGATCTATCAGATCTATGATAGTGGAAGGAAAGAAAATCTGGAAAAAAATAGAAAAATCACTATCTGTTTGCAAACTTTAACTTTTTGTCAAAAATCCAAAATTTTGCAAAAGTGCTCCGAATTGAAAAAATTTCTTCTGAGATCCATAGATCTGGCCTAGTTGGAGATCTTTAGTTCGCTGAGTTTTTATAAAAATCTGTATTTTGCCGTAGATCTGAGTTTTTGACTGTTTACCAAAATTTCAAACTCTTTGAAAAAGTCAAATTTAGATCCGAAAATCAGCTTGCTAATCTTCACTGTCATTTTATCCTCGCTGTTATTTGTCATTAACCGCAATCGGTTTTTTTAGAAGAGGATAGTTTTTAAATATTTAGAAAAGTACATGCTGCTGGTTTTTGTCAGAAAAACCAGAAAATCAGCAAGTACAACCAAAAAGAAATTTTAAATCTGCTCCACAACATCGCAGATCTGGAAGGTACGCTGGCAGGTGAGCCATTTACGCGTAGCAGGCGAGCTCGTGGAGAAGTCGATCCTACTTTCGATCTGCTTCAAAGGCACAATTTCAGTGTAACACCGGCGCGCTTTTCAATCACTAAGTTCAGCTGATCGGTCAGCCAGAAGCGCCTCACCTCCACGGAAGAACCGGTTTTCACAAGGAGCCTCCACATCCCTTTGTAGCACCTTGCTGCTCAGTGGAACCGCACTTCCAGCCCGTGTTCTTTTTCCAGCTGTCTGGATGGTAGTGCCATGGGGAAATGCTATGGGACCTCTCACATTACCACATCCTGTTCACGCGCTCCCTCACGGAAACCGAAAGAATTTTCCCAAATTCGACGGGAGCGGAAACCAAAGCACGGATTCACACATATCTGCATTCATCATGTCATGCAGTATCCTGGATGTAACTCATGAGGATGTGTCGGTTCACCTTTTTCTGGAAACTCTACAAGGACCTGCAGCTGAATGGTTTCAGCATTTGCCGGCCGGATCTATTACCAGTTGGGCCACCTTGCGGGATGCTTTTGAAGACAGGTACAAGCCTTCGGAAGATGCATTTGCATTATTATCACAGATCACTCACCTGAAGAAGGAGGCCAATGAGACCATGCGTGATTTTATTGCCAGGTTCAATGCATTAATCAACCGTGTCCCTGTTGCCATGCTTCCAACACCGGAAAATCAGAAGTGTTTCTTCGTGAACGCTATGAGCTCGAAAGTAAGTTTCTTGCTCCTGCAAGAGCAAGTGGCTACCTTGATTCTCACCCAGGCCGCTGCCATTCGAATAGAAGATAATTTGATAATATCTGGCGAATTGAAAAGGGAATCATCCAAGCCTAAATCTTCGGGCCCTTCTCCCACTACTTCATCTGATCTGGCATTTCAAAAGATGGCGAACGACTTGCTTGCATTGAAGAAGCAGTTGGCCCAAGCTTCCCTCGGTTCCTCATACCGGGATATTCCACGGAGGAATTTCGTTTCCAACAATGTTCCTCAAAGGCCGCGCTTACCTGCAACTACTCCGCGGTTGGCGCTTGAGGCTCCTCCGGTCAACGCTCTAGCCGAAATTGAAGAAGAGGAACAAGATTATGAAGAACCTTCGTCTCAAGGCGAAGATGATCAAGACGTCGGTGAGCCGACTGGCGACTCTACTATCGGGTATATGGAATTTGATGAGGAAGAATCTGATGAAGAAGAGGGTACCCAGGGCTATGCAAGCGGACAATCATATGTTGTTTTTACCCGCTCGCAAGGAAAAGAAGCAGAGGTCGCTGCCCATGTGCAGAAGGAGAAGGCCGTGTCAAACGCGCCTCCAACCATTGCTAAAAGAGGTAATCCTCTTCCTACTCAACTCCCTGTTAAGTCTTTTACAAGGAAATCTTTTCCCCCCATCTCTCCTCCAAATCAGCCCTCTCATATTCCTATCAAGACCAGTAATCCTACTCCACCATCACGAAGTGAGGGACTCATTCCTTCACCAGCGCAACCCTTGGCCGCATTTGATATCATAGATCATGCTAAAAAGACCAAGATCCAAATGTCTGAAGCCGAGTACCTTCAGTCAAATCCCGAACAGCTTGTAAGATTGACCAAGTATATTCAAAGTCAAGCTGTCATATCTAATCAGGTTTCCCCAAAAGGAATCCTTTCCACTCCTCCTGAATCCCGCATAAATGTTGCCTCAACATCTGCATCAGGCAAGATAGAGCCTTTCTATCTCTCCCTCCTAATCAATGGTCACAAGTTGAGTAACTGCATAATTGATTCTGGAGCTTCTGATAACGTCATGCCGGCAAAAGTCACCCATGCTTTGGGCCTCACCCTTACCAAGCCTTTTGGCAGATGTTATTCCTTGGAAACCAAGCAGGTTCCGTTGATTGGTCAAATCAAAGACGCGCAATTTGCATTTGCGGCGTTCCCAGAGAAAAGAGTAAAGATGACCGTCCTCGTTGCCGACATTCCAGCAGCCTACGGAATTTTGCTGGGAAGAAGTTTTTGCAGCGAAGTTGGTGGGGAAATTCATATGGACTGGTCTAAGGCTAGAATCCCCGTCAAAGGTGTAATGCAGACTTTGGAGCCAGAATCACAAAAGAAGTACTTGGTTACTAACTCTGAGGACCCCAAAGCTCAAATTCTTTTTGAATCATCAGGGATGGGGAACTATTTCTTGTCTACCGAGTCTGACAAAATGGTTGTTCTCGTTCAAGAAGAAGATCTTAATAAGATCTGGACTTTGCAGTTTGATGGCAGCTGCGCAACCAGTGGATGTGGCGCCGGAGCCGTGCTAATATCTCCCGAAGGGGAGATTATTCCTCTCTCTTTCAAGTTGCAGTTTTTCAACACGAATAATACTGCTGAGTATGAATCTTTGCTACTTGGCATGCAAGCCGCAAAGGAAAGAGGGATCAAAAATCTGAAAGTGCAAGGTGATGCAGAGCTAGTCATGAATCAAGTTAAAAGGATATATCAAGTGAAGAATGAGAGGCTCAGGCATTACCGTAATGCAGTGTGGGACAACATTGAAGAGTTTGATGCTTTTTCAATAGAATCCATTCCAAGAGCTCAAAATGACATGGCTGATTCATTGGCCGTTTCAGCATCCCTCATGCTCCCTCACCCAGGTTTGAAAACAAACAAATACACCATTGAGGTGGTTTTCCGCCCAAGCGTGCCAGACAATTCTCAGCATTGGCAAGTATTCAACGATGACAATCAACTCATTGCCTTTCTAGAGAAGGTGGAAAATTTTAAGGAATTGCACTTTGAAGGATCCACTTCTATGTGCCGTGAATCAGTCACCGATCAAGACGATGAATCCGAAGGGAACGACGGCATATGTCAGCTCAAAGGAAATAAAATTCCAAAGGGCCTGGTTTCTCTGGAACGGTTGTTCGACAGGCATGATCGTTTTGTGAAAAAGAAAAGGCAAGATGATCCTGACTCATCCCCAGAAACCGAACCGGTCAATTTAGGTTCGGTAGAACATCCGCAATTTGTGAACATTGGAAAATGTTGCACGCCTGAAGAGAAGCGGAAATTTGTCAAGTTGCTGAAGAAATACATGGATGTATTGGCATGGTCCTATGCCGATCTAAAGTCTTTTAAGCCAAAGGACGTCCAGCATGACATCCCGTTGAAAGAAGATGTCAAAGCCTTTCGCCAGAAGCAGAGGCATTATAATCCTAAGATCTCAGGTACTATCCAGGCTGAAATTCAGAAAATGCTGGATGCGAGAATCATTTTTCCTATCCATCACAGTACTTGGGTAGCAAATATTGTGCCAGTGCGCAAGAAGAACGGTGAAATACGCATATGCGTAGATTTTCGAAATTTGAATCAGGCTTCCTTGAAAGACAACTACCCACTTCCTATAATGGATCAAGTTATGCAAGCAGTAATTGGATCAGAGATGCTGTCCATGCTTGATGGTTTTTCAGGCTACAATCAGATTGAAGTTTCACCTGAAGATCAATTTAAAACAGCATTCACTACTCCCTGGGGTACATTTGCCTACAGCAGGATGCCTTTTGGCCTAACTAATGCTGGCGCCACTTTTCAACGGGCCATGGACCTGGCATTCAAAGGTATGATGGGGAAGGTCATTTGGTTTATCTGGATGACTTGACTGTGTTCTCTAAACAACGAAGTGATCATTGTGATCACCTGGAGCAAGTATTGGCCAGATGCCGAGAACATGGGATTTCCCTGAACCCGAAAAAGTCTGTTTTTGGAGTCACGGAAGGAAAGTTGCTAGGGCATGTTGTTAGCAAAGAAGGAACGAAGATAGATACCGAAAGAGTTAAGGCTATTCAGAGCCTTACTCTGCCTACAAGCAAGACTGGCGTTCATTCTTTCTTCGGAAAGGTGAACTTTCTCAGGCGTTTTGTTCCTGACTTTGCTGAGAAGACTCGTCATATATTGGACATGATGAAGGGGTCACCAACTTTCCGATGGAGCGAGGAAGGAAAAAGGTCGTTTGAAGAAATAAAAGCTTCCGTTGCTCACGCACCAGTCCTGGTATGTCCCGATTTCTCCAAGGATTTTATCATGTATAGTTATGCATCTGAGCATACTGTGTCTGCCATCTTGATGCAAAAGAATTCGGAGGATGTTGAATCTCCGATTGCGTTCATGAGCTCTCCCCTCAAGCCTCACGAACTAAAAATGTCTCAATTGGAAAAGCATGCCTTCGCCGTTGTCAAAGCAGTCAAAAATTTCAGGTATTACATTTTAAACTCTCATACGGTGGTGCTGGTCCCTGACACGGCAGTCAAATCAATTCTAACTCAACAGGAGTTAGGAAGCTTGCGAGGAAATTGGATTGCAAAGGTCCAGGAGTACGACCTGGATATAAAACCAACCAAGCTGGTAAGAGGCAAGGGCCTATGTCAGCTTATGGCTGAAAACAAAGATTCAGAAAGCCCTGAGGAAAAGGATGATTGTACCAATGAAGCACAAAGCCAGCTGGAGAAAGCCCATTCTCTGCCTCTGGTCCTATTTGTCGCAACCAGCGATGAGTGGTATTCCGATATTGCTTTCTTCCTCACCTACGGCGAATGTCCAGCTCACCTAACTGCAAAGGAGAAGCGCACTATAAAGCTCAGAGCAGCCAAATATGTCATCTGGGATGACGGTTTATACAAACGCGGGATAGATGGTGTCTTCTTGCGATGTGTCGACAAGCCACAGCAGGTGAAGTTACTTGAAAGTTTTCATAATTCAGCCTGTGGAGGCCATTTCTCTTCTTCCGTGACAGCACACAAGATCATCCGAGCCAGGTACTATTGGCCGACGCTTTTCCAAGATACAGCTACCTGGGTAGCAAAGTGTGAACCTTGCCAGCAGTTCGTCGGCAAGCCCAAGTTGGCTGCTTTTCCCCTCAGGCCGGTTGTTGTCAACGAACCATTCAGGCAGTGGGGAATTGATTTTATTGGTGCACTCAATCCCCAATCGAGTGCCGGACATAGTTATGTCCTTACAGCAACAGATTACTTCACCAAGTGGGTGGAAGCCATACCTGTCAAACATGCCACTTCTGAGGTTGTTTGCAGTTTCATCAAAGAAAATATCATTGTCAGGTTTGGCGTTCCCAACAAGATTGTTGCTGATAATGCTTCTAACTTCTCCTCACGGGAAGTTATTAGTTTTTGCTATGAATATGGGATAACTTTGGCTCACGCCTCAGATTATTACCCTCAGGGAAATGGTCAGGCAGAATCCAGTAACAAGAACTTGGTGACCATCATACGAAAACTGGTGGATGAGAATCAACGAATGTGGCACAAGTCCTTATACGACGCTTTGTGGGCAGATCGCATTACTCCCAAGAGGTCTCTCGGTATGTCACCTTTTCAAGTGTTATATGGCACTGATGCCGAGCTTCCCATTTCTGCTGAACTCCCTGCTCTGCGCTTGGCACGAGCTATTGAAGATGAAACTTTCCAAAATTCTCTTGAAAAGAGGATCATGTATCTGACAGAGCTCGAAGAAAAGAGAGTAAGAGTGGTCGACAGGATCACCGAACATCAGAATCAAGTCAAGAGACTGTTCGATAAAAAAGCTAAGCAAAGAAATTTCCAGGTGGGAGACCTCGTCCTTCTGTGGGACAAGCGAAGAGAGCCAAAAGGCATGCACGGAAAGTTTGATTCCCTATGGAGAGGACCTTTCAAGATCAAGCAGCTCAACGGAGAGAATAGTTTCTATCTCTCATATCTGGATGGAACCGAACTCCCGCTTCCCTATAACGGGAAGCATCTGAAGATCTTCAGGAAGTAGAGCTTGCTCTCTTCTTTGTACAGTTTGCTTTAGTTGTGTGTTTGTTTTTGTCATGTGTTTACTTTCTGTTTGTTGTGTGTTTCCTTTTTGTTCTCCCTCCGGTCACCCTTGTTTTTGACTCTGTTACCCAATGGATAGGCACATGAGATCTGGGATTCTCTACCCCCGAGTTTGCTCAGGGATAGTCCCCAGAAAGAGCCAGCTGTTATCCCATAAAATTGACAAGGGCAATTTTACTGATAACCATACAGAAAATTTAGTTCCGATCCCTCGTCAGGGATCCCTTGCGTTCGGAACGTTGCAAAATCCCTTTCCGGGAAATCTGGTTTTCCGAACTTAGTCATTTTTGGTCTTTTTGGCCGGGCGCATAGAATGACTATGCAACATCAACTTTTGATGCGCCCCCTTTAAATCCTTTGGCGCATGCTTTCTTGTGTCAACAGGCATTTTGGTGCGCCTCTCTATGTTGAGTCTTCCCTGCATGCGCCAAGGCGCATGCGCCTTCCTGTCAACAGAATCTTTTGTTGCGCCACTTTTTGGTGCGCCAAAGGCGCACATATTCCTCTGTCAACACCACTTTCGGTGCGCCAAAGGCGCACATATCTTCGTGTTGACAAGTCTTTTGGTGCGCCAAAGGGCGCATGTTTTCTCATGTCGACAGCTCCTTTGGTGCGCCGCTTAAAAAGTTGGTGGCACATTTATTGCTACCTCACCTATATATAGGCGCGTTTGCGCTGTCATTGTCACCAGAGAAATCACGTGACTATTTTTCTCTGAGCCTGTCAGCGCACCTGCCCTGTCACTTTCGAATCATTTGTGGACCCGTTTCACGCTTTTTCATCGTTTATATCCGGGTAAGTGGCCTTCTTTCTTTTGTGTGTTTTGTTTTTGTGGTTTTTGGCTGCTAGGTTGGTTGTTTGGATTGAAAAGAATGAAATCATGAACTTTGCTTCCCCCCCTGCTGTCTTTCCCATGCTTTTTCCTCCTCCTCTTTCCAGATCTGCTGGTAGAGGAAGCTCTGTCCTAAAAAATAATAGCTTGAAACCCCTTGGTTTAAAGCCTTTCATCACCCAAATGAAACCTTGCAAAGAGAGCTAACCATATGTGGAAACCCCTCTGAGAGAAAAATCAAACTTAAAAAGGAAACTGTATTTTCCTTTGGCGCATTGGCACCCCATGCAACATCAAAAACAGTTGCGCCCTTGGCGCATCTGTCGCCCCTGTTACACAAAGAGCAGCCGCGCCAATGGCGCGCATTCCCTGCCTGCTACATCATAAAAAGATGCGCCCTCATGGCGCACTTCCCTCGCATGCTGCAAATGCTTCCCATGCGCCCCTTGGCGCATCAAACTTGGATGCAACATAACATCACAAATTCCTGTGCCCTTTGGCGCACCCAGCATCCATGTAACATCCTTTCATATGCGCCAAGTGCAAAGCTATAAAGGCGCAGGCGCGTCCCTCATCGCAGCAACATCATGTTGTGCAGACCCTCCATGCGCCGCGCCAAGTTCCCTTAAGCGCGCAAAAGTGCACATGTTACACAAACCCTATATGCGCCTTTGGCGCACCGAAGTTCCATGCAACATGAAAAATACATGCGCCCTTTGGCGCATCCTGTACCCGTGTAACATAAAGATTCTGTGCGCCCTTTACAAAATGCATCCACATGGCGCAGGCGCACTTGTCCTTACAGCAACACAAAATGCACCCTGCAGTGTCTATGCGCCATGCGCCCTTTGGCGCTGATTTAACCCTTGCAACACCCTTTTCCTGTGCGCCTTACCTATTTAGCTCTGCAATCTGCAATATCCATGCGCCATGCGCCCTGAGGCCTCAAAATTGCTAACTCTTTCTTCTGTCAGCATTTCAATGGAAAATCAAGCAGCTGACACGGCTTTCTTCGATTGGGTTTCACTTCTCATTCTTGCAGATCAGCAGCTAAGATCAGAAGAACATATGTCAACATCAAGCAAGAGACCTACCAAATCCAAAGGCAAGGCCAAACTCACAGAAGAAGAAATGAAATATAAGTATCAAAGGGTCAGAATGCCCGACTCCCAGGCCGAGTGTGACCTGGACATCAGAGACTCAGAGTTGGGTCATATTGATATGGAGGAATTCTGGGTCAGGACTCAGAAGGTCACAAGAAGTCCATGGATGGACAAGCTGATAGGTAGTGCCCTGCACTTTGCTGGAGGAATCCCAGTCAGCGCCGTTAACAATGAATTCATGATGGTGGTTTCCCGGTGCTACAACAAAGACACAAGATGTGTCGTAAATGAGAAGGGCGAGGTCGTAATCAACCTCACTGCCCGCCACTTTGAGATAATACTCGGCATTCCTCATCACCGGCACTTTGTGGCCGTCAGCCAAGAGGATTGCATCAAGGCCTGGGACGACAATGAAGATCAGTGCATGCAGCTGATGAATGAAGTCTATCTGAAGAACAAAAAGGTAGTGACCCGTTGGCCACAAATCATTCACCGCAGTGATTTTTCAGAGGAACTCAGTGACACCATTACGTTCCTAAGCAGGGTGTTTGGGCTTCCTGACGCCCACTATTTCCACAAATGGATGCTGCGGTACTTAGAAACAATGAACAAGAATGTGCCCGATCAACGCTTTGAATGGGCAGAAATTATAAGCAGCACAATCTCTGAGCAGCTACAACAATTTCCCCACAACTGGGAGATTCTACATGAATTCCTATGTTGTTTACGCTGCAGCTTCAGAAAGGGACTACCCAGCCCTGATGCGGAGTGGGGTTTGGCCCCAGGTCAAAATATATGAATACTATCCAGAATTGAAGCTGGAAAATAGCATCCCTCAATTTACAAAGATCAACGATGCATTTTTCTACTTCATCATCTGCCTGTTGAGGCCAAATATGACTTACGGTCGCACGACCAAGAGCATAGTAGCAGCCACTGAGAAATGGGGGGCCCTGTTCACCCAATTCCCCACATTCACTTATCTGAGGGCAGCTAACTTCTTGGGAGAGCCAACTAGACTGCCAAGGTATGCTGGGCCCAAGTTGATTCTACTAGAGCTGTCAAGACAGCTAATCACCTACCATGAGAAGTGCCTCAAAAGAAAGAAGGGTGGAACTCCTTTCCCCCTCACAGTGGGTAGATATACATGTCTTACTCACCACAAGGCAAAAGACATGTTTGCAGAGCTGGAGCTGCTCAATCTGAAACATGACTTCCCAGCAAGGCCTACCTTCGACCCGAGAAATTGTCTGCCTAGGGCTAAGCTCGATCCAATCCACATCCCTCAGATCGAGGATATCTACATTGACCTATATCATGAGGTGGAGCTCAGGAGGAAAGACCATTCTCGTTTGGGCTTGGCAGAAATCATCCAATACAGGGTAGCCATCATCCCAAAAGGCTACCAAACTACCGAGCAAGAAGTGGATCAAGTATATCTTGACACAGGTGGGGACGATTGGCCTTTCGCAGCAATTGATAGAACTAAAGCACCTCAGACAATTGAGGAAAGGGTCAAGGAAACTCTGCGCAGAACAGAGCATTGGTGCCGAATGAACGGGCTCATCTACCTCGGAGTTGATTTCACAACCTCTCCATTGGGTAACGCACCTCCTAGATCAAAACAGCAGCCTAAAGGCAAAGGAAAAGGCAAAGAGGGTGAATCCATCACTTCTTAAGAGGAAGCTCCTGAAAGTCCTCCTTCCGCTGCACCAGAACAAGTTGTAACTCTGGCTTCTCCAGAGAAAGAAGCGAAAGAAGATGTTCCAATAGGCCCATCCACTCAGGATGTCAGCACTGCTACAACAATTGAGGTCCCTTCTGTCCCTTCTTCTTCTCCTCCTTCCCCTCCTCGAGTGACTCAAGCGACCATTCCTTTGGTCGTGTCCTCTCCCCCTTCTTCTACTATTTCCTCCTGCTTCTTCTTCCATCTTCTCTTCTCTCGCGGACCTGTCCCCCTCCATTTCTTCCCTCATCTCTGAGCTCCCTTCCCTTCCTATGTCTTCCTCTCCTGCAGTATCTCTTCCTCCCGTGAGCACTTCTTCGGCCCCCTCTCGATGCCGCCTCCAAGTGTCTCCACGTTTTTCCCTTCTACTACTGCAGCTGCCCCCTTCTCTGTTTCTGGCCCTTCTCCCATAAGTCCAGCCTGGATCTCCCAGCACTTAAGTCAGCAGAAAAGGAAAGTTCCCATCGCTCCGATGGACTTTTCCGTAATCCCGTCCAAAGGGGCAAAGAAGCAGAAGCCCGTCACACGCTTCTCTCAGAGTGCTTCGGGAGAGAGGGTAATGGAGATCGCATACCCCAATCCCCTCAAGGATAAAAAGGATCTGTCTCCGACAGATTATACAGTGACTCAAGTCACAATGGGTACGTCTTCTGAAAGCCTTCAGGGAGAGGCCCTATCTGCAGTTGACGCCCTCTGCAAGAAGCTTCAAGAAGCAAAAGAAGAGAAAAGGCTATTGAAAGAGCAAAATAAACATCTGCTCCAAGCTGTACAGAAGATGGGCAGTGCACCTCCCATAACTGCCGCTGAGACTTCTCAGCCTCTGAGCCAGGATAAAATTAATGAATATGCAAAGATCGGCGAGCAGGGCATGGCAGTTTCCGCTTGGAGGAGCCAGATCCTCAAAGACAGTGAAAAAGTAATCGCCAAGTTCTCTGATTTGTATCTGAACATCAACAAGGTGAATAAAGAGCTCCAAGCGTTAGCAGGACCCATATCAGAAGAGCTGGACCATGCTAGGCTGCAGCATGAGACCTTTCAACAAATGTTCGACTGTTCAGTCGAAGATCTGGTCAAGTTCGGTGTCTTCGGTCATCCCAGGGCCCTCAATAAAGTCATTTCCACTCTGGACTACCGGATGGATCAACTGGAATTTGTCCTTGAAAAGATTGATAAGGTGAAGGAAGAAGCCCTGGACGCGATGCACCAAATGGAACAAATCGTTCTCAACATGTCTCCAGGGTTGCTTACTCCTTCCTTCGCCTTAAGAAAAGTTGATGAAACCATCCAGATCTTCAAGGAGATCGTTTCACGAGGGCTGGGGCCAGAGGTCACTTTTGACGCAGAGTCCATCAATAACCTGCTGGCCTGTCGGGACTTCATCGGGTTCCTCATAGAAGCGGAGAAAGAATATTCCAAACTCCCAGAGAAGCTCATAGACGAGCGGGAGACTTGCGAGGTGATCAGTGAGCGACACAAGGATCCTTCCCAGGATCAACTAGGGCCCATGATCAGCAAGTTCATGGAATACCGCGCTCAATTCCACATCTCGTCACCTGAGCAGCAGCAAAAGCAGGCTACCCCCTTTCGGCCGCAGGATGACGATGATGAATAGTGCTTCTTCTTCTTCTTCTTCTTCTCTCTCTTCTTCGACTTTCTTTTTGTAAATATCTGGAGTATGTTGGCACAAATGATGACATCATCCATGTTGCACCATGGGATGATGTCATCCATCAAGTTGTCAAAAGTCAACATGACTTTGAGATATTTTGTAAATATCTTTGTAAATAGGTGGTTGGCTCCTTTTTGCCTTCTTTTCTCTCCTTCTTCTATAAATACCCCAATACTTGTTGTATTGGGCATGAGTGAATATCTTTCAGATGAAAAATAGAAGTGAGGAGAAAAGACTTTGAGCTTTTTGTAACAGAAAGAATTATTAATACAATATTTAGACTTTGTGCTGAATACATGTGTTATTTGCATTAGATATTTCTTATGTCAGATCTGTGTGTTTATTCTGTTAAATCTACTTCTGTTTTATTGTCATTTATTCATCAGTATTGCTTTGCTCGTTTATGCAAGTAGGTTTGGCTCTGTTTACTACCAATCCTAAAACATAAACCCTCTGACCTTTCTGCTTTGGAATTCATTTCTTTTCTTCCTTCGGACCTGCTCTTTCTTCATCCTCTCTTTCATTCCTTTCTTTTCGCAGTCGGAAACACCCTACTGGGATGAGATCCCAAACCCCCGAAGGCAGAATATTGTGAGACTTGCACAGATTCCTGCTGGTAGAATAGCAATAAACCAGTTTCGCTTTGCTGACTCAAAGAGGGGCTATGCCCTGCACACTGTTGGCTCGTTTATCCATAGATCTGCCTTTGGTTAAGATGAATTCTAGTTTCGAACAATGCTATTGACCATTTCTAAGGATCTCAAAAACCTTGTGAAAAAATGCCTACGTAGCAAAGGGTTTCTCATATATATCTAGGGTTGATGTAGTACGGTGAAACATTTGCTCCCTATTGAAGATGAACTTCTATTCAAGTAACAAAAGCCATGTGATAAAAGTAAATGGCAAAGTCCTCCTAATAGATGTTATGTGTACCCTATATCATTACCATAGTGACCTAGAGGATCAGATCTATATTGGATCAACACTCAGAAGGTATAAAATGGTGGCCAATTATCCCTGAGCCCCTCAATTACCAGTAAATTGTGCGAAGGTATCTTTATGTCACTTGAAAAATCAAGCTCCTCGGGCTTGGTATGCAACAAGATAAGCACTCTGTGTACTTGACATCTAGTCCCTTGAACAGGTGTTCACTCTGATCCATAATGTTATATTCCATAGTAAAAAATGACTATACTCAATCATGTCCTATCATGTTTATGACTTGTCTATCATAGGTAGACTGTAATCATCAGTGTATTGATATAAATGTGAAAATCTACTCATAGCCAAAAAGTAGTCCATAGACTGACTTAAGTAAGCTATCATAATTTCATATGTAGGTAATCCAGATACATAAACAATGGGACTCAAGAATCTTGGTGTCACAACCTAAGACAATCCTCAATAGAAGGCACAAGTTTGTTGCCATAATAAATGATTGCAAGTATTCTCCTACTCCTTTACTTTGTGGGGTTAAGTTAGGTGTCAGATTTCTCTACTCCCTTTGTTGATGGCACACTCCATGATGTCGACAGTTGATGGGGAAGCATGATTTACCTTGGGTCACACTGCATAAATTAAATGGTTATCATATGTTGTTTGGATAAGTGTCCAGAAATTCATACAGTGAGCCACATATAGCTAAGCAATCAAGAAATGAATTTGTATAAACAGATTAGTGACAACATTATAGATCAGTAAGTGTAGAAAATAGTAATAGCTGATGGCATTCACTATCATGGAGGGGTAAATATTGACTTGATCGCACTGCAAAAACAAATTGTGATTGGGCCGGTGACGTAGATCATTGAATCCAATAGACTAACAATAAAGACTATGTATGTAATTAAGCATCTTGAGTTCGGGTCCCATTAGTTGGTCATATAGCAAGAAACAAAATGCACTTGCAATATCATCTATAGAAGGGATAGAATACAAGAGGAGGCAGTTTAACGCTGAACCAAACTAGCTTATATCATCGTGCTAATCAATCTATGTGTGTCTTGCTAACAGAGTTTAACATCCACTTTCGGATACCTACCGTGAATCTACTGTGATAACACAAGCACAATATATATGTGTAGAAATCCAGTACAACATCAATGTGGATGCCAAAGCATCATGTGATAATCCATATGACACTTCATACGCCAAGGAAACTCAAAATGGTATCTTCAACATTTTGTACATTTAGACAGTTGCTCATATTTGAATGATTTATTCTCCAAGCCCTCTACTGTGATGAAGTATTCTTCAATTATGGTGTCTTCTTGGGGTGAGGTTTTCTGCAAATATCTCATTTACTTTGGGCTAGGGAGTAACATTTTAAGATCTATCTTCTTCTTCTAGGAAGATTATGTTTGCATATGAGGCACCTTATGAGGCCTGCAGTATGTGGACGGGATGCAAGCCCATCAAGTGGACACATAGAGACAAAGGAAGCTCATGTGTGCATCTATGTATAATCCTTTAAGATGTGTTGAAGTAAAATGAGGGTCCGAAGACTACCATGAGAGGTACTAGATCTAGAAGACGATAGAGTCATAGGTCAAAGATTATGTGTTTGTGAATCCTAGTGGTATGCTCCCATAAGTGACTGATGATTAGAGGGTCATTCACTATGGGTTAGGTTTAGGGTTGTCATGTGTGATCATGCAGATAGGGTTACTGAGCACCCTACTATATGTACCCCTTTACTATTCATGTATTAGAATTCCAGAGACACTCCGAGTGTCTTTCCTCTGTGTTGGGCCATTTGCTTCTGATGAGCATGGTTCTTCCATTACTGATTGATTTGGAAATCTTGCGATTAATGCTGGAGCTATCACTTGATTCCGTTATAAATGAAATTGACACATTGGTGCCTAGTATAAAAGGTATAATTCTCACAAACTCTATGAAGCCAAGAAACAACCTATACAATTTCATGTCTACATGTGTGCGAGTACTCACAGATTCCACATAAGTAATGTAAGAGGAACAGGTAGTCAAGCCTACTATAAGGGGTACATTATACCATGCCCAATGCAATGTACCATTGAGGATCTAATGATTTCCTGACATCCTTCCCTGTTAGTGTGACCCAAGAGTAGAAAGATATTTCATGCATTGAATAGCACACATATTGCCCAAAAGGAGTGACATGTTATCACACCAAAAAATTGCTTATGGGACTGTTGGTATAAATGAAGTAGGGATCTCCTTCCATAGGTTGTCATCAGGTTTACCAAAATCATGGACATGATAGAAACCCATGGTCAACTATTCACATCATGTGGTTTTAAAAATAATTCCTAGTGAGGAGGCCACGGTGAAAATAGTTCCAATCATTATGCCATCACAGCTAGCATAAGATGGTGGAGGTGGGATGACATGATAAGCACTATCAATTACATCCAAGGATTTACAATTAGGCAACATGAATGTCATATAGGAGTAGATCTTAAATATTACATCATCATTTGTATTATTATCAGTATGTTAATGATATCCATTATTGTTGAGCTGTATTTCCACTCATATCTCTAACAACATAGGAAATAACAACATCCACAAATAAGTCACCATTTTGGATAACACCTAATTTGATAGCTTAATGGAAATGGATTATTGGAGTGACTAATATATTGGTGGTACCTAACAGTGAGCACTGTGAAACATCAAATTTATTACCATAAAAAAGATAACAACTCTAAAATGGATCAACACTCAAGTATTGGAAAATAGAGATTACACTAATGGAAAGTAAATATTGAACTTAAAATAAAAATCACCAAATAGTGGTATATGCGGTACATAGACAATGGTGACTGAATGAGATGTTTGTCCAATTAATAAGACCTATCCTCAGTGTTCCTCTATCCTTGATTTGCTATGCTTAAAAACTCATCAAGATTTTATCATGGAGCTCACATTATCCAAACTTTCCATAATGATTTACTAGGACATTAAAATCACAATGATAATGCATCCAATTAAAATGAACCATGGATGTTGAGTATAGTGTCCTTATGTAACTCCATGATGATTTATTCAAGGGGATAAGTGCATGAAATTATGTAATGTTGACCAACACATATTCATAAATTAGATGTAGTATCATAACACAAGCTTGATGATGTTTTTGACTCAAAATGTGAGACTATAACGGTTTCCCCTTTAAAGGCAAGACTTTTTATATTGAATGGTTACTTATTTTTGTATTCAAAAGATCATATGAAGAAAATGTTTTGATAAGACCTTTTTTGTTGGTACTATGGAATTTAGATCCTAGTCACTGGGTGGTTTGTAGTCATTTGGATAGTGGTTCTGATAAAAATTCAGTAAAACGAGGTTTGCAATATAAATGGAGTCTAGATGAAAAAAATGCCCATTCCTCCATTATACCCCAATAGAATAGGTTTCTTTCCAGTTTTCTAATTTGAATGTAGGAATTAGGTTCTGACCAAGGAAATATTTTATAAGAAACTAAGTGCCACCAAATAAATTTCCCCTGTATAAAGGATGGCGTAAAACTATGTAAATGAGAATTTATTTACTCCAACTATTCGGTCTTACTTGTTACATTTCATGGAGACACCTTTTCTTTAGCGACTGAGAGAAAAATCTGTTAAACTTTATGGAAAGTTAATGAAACAAAGGAACCTAAGAGCATACCATTGCGACTATACATATCAAATTCAATCCCATTTACAAAAATAATAATCAATTACTCTTATATTTTACCAATTTTCTTGCGTAGTGATGTTATACACTGAAAAAGGTCAATTGGAATCAGTGGTAGTGTGATGGGATTGATATTTTGTAAAACTAAACCTTATGCAAACCAAACACACAACAACCATAGGATTTTTTTGGAGGGTTGGTATATGATATCAGAGTTATATATTTTCTAACCATTCCTAATCTTCATGGTTTCACCAACCAAGAAGAAAAAATTTAAGAGCCCTCCTAAGAGAAAGTAATTCAAAACTTTGTCAAAAATTGCTAAAAACTTTTAGCACCTAGGAACCTCTTGTCTAAGCTTACACCTGGATAGGCCCATCTAAAAAAATCAAGTTTCTCTCATTAGTTAATGATTGTCTCAAGTGGTAGTGAGATATTTAATTAAAACAACACTCATACCACAAATAGAAAATCAAAAGCATGTCAAGGGGGATGATAAATGATAGCACACATTTTTCTACCCAACCCATTTTGGATGTATGGATACATCCGCTGACATTAGTCTCGTAGATCCAGAGATAAAAAATACTATCACAGTTTTCTGGAAAGGTTTAGAAAAAACTATGGAACATGCGGAGTAAGTGCAGGAAGTGATGGACAAATATGGGGTCGTCCGTGGACGTCATATTGTAAAAAATAGCAAAATATAACTTGAGGTCTATTCGCAATTACACGCACTCAAAATTAGAAAAATTATATAAATATGAATCGAAGCATTCGAAATATAGTTTCTAAAATACGCTAATTTTTAAAAACGAACAATTTAGATATATAAAACACTTAAAATATTGACTTGTTCGGTTTTTTTTTTTGAAAAAATTATAGATTGTAGTCCGTTTGCCTGCATTTGATGACCAAATTTGTTTTTTTTACTGTGGTGACGTTACTGTAGTTGTCTATCTTGGGAGGATTTTATTTGTATTTGTTAGAGAAATATGTTTTTAGATTTTTTCCATGAAGTGTCTGAAAATCTTCGAAAACGATAGCACTTTCCGTTTGCCTGCCATAAATATATCAAAAATATCGAAATGTCAAAGTTCTTTTTAACATGTATTAGGAATTTCCACGCGTGGGATTGGTAAAATTTTATCACATTTTGATAAGCGAACAAAATTATAGTCTTAACGTTCGTAGACTGAACCTTATCACCAGAAAAAAATGTCTAAAGACTACGTTAGTAAAAAAATTATAAAATGATATTTATCTATTCTATCACTTGAAAATAACTATTTACGAAGCTAACCAGCTCCACTCGTCGGCTGCACATTTTGTGCCATAATTTTTCATGTTTGCATGGTTAAGTCTTTGAAGAGGAAAATTTGAGGTTTTTTTGACATTTTACATCATAATGACCTTCCATAGCTTTGGTTGGGGAAAAACAAAGATTTCCCAAGGTTAGGTTGAGACGCTCGAACACGATCATGGTTATAAAGTTTGATCTCAGTTTTTAAACACAAACCCGCGAGTGTGCTTTATAAGCCGCCTGATCACGGTTATAAATCACACTCCGCAGTTCCATTAAATTCATTTTTACACACATCCAATGTCTAACTTACCATGTGATTTGACTCTCTGACCTTACCGTCGAATTTATACAAAATTCTGTCCTTTCTACACGTTTTTCTTAATCACCTGACGCCAACATCAGGGAGAAAGAATGAGTCAAAAAAAAGGGGAAAGTCATTAAGTAAAAAAAAGAAACCAAACGGAATTAGATGGCCAACAAAAATTCCCACATGTTGAGGACTGCTGGATCTAGTGAATCAAGAAGGGTTCATCTTCAAACCCCAACTTATTGTAAGAAATGAAGAACCAGAAATGTTTCTACTAGCCATGTGAAGTTGAATTAAATACTCGTAATTGAAGTATGAAGATGTTTTAATGTTCAATGTGAAGAAGAAAAAATCTCAGGATGTAGCAAATTTGAATTGAAGGAGACAATGAAAGGAATAAGGAATTGATGGTGAAACTGTAGACAAGTAAAAGTGACAAAACACCTCCCTAGGATTTGGATCTGTTTTACATAAGAAACTAATTTTTTTAATTGAATTGATGAAAAAAATTTGAAAAACCAATGGCTGACAAACTTTCTGAACTACAAATAGAAGACAGCCACTGAAATTTGGCGAATTCATTTTGAAATTTAAATGATTCCCAAAGAGTCAGTTGTGGTTAGTTGATGAAATGATTTATAAATGGATTACCACATTAAACACCTTAGATTGACAACATCTATATACGTGGTCAAACCTCTACCAATGTTGAAAACTTCATGATGCAATATCACACTGTGGTGTCAAGGATGCACAAGGGATAGTAATAATTGTGATCGGTGTGTATTGACCTACTAGTGTTGTATAGTGAATCATAAAAAACAAGTTTGTTACGGACCCAAGCGATGTCGGCAAGTTATCAAAAAAACTCTAATCCACGCAATGGAAAGACTAATATCCTCAATCACTCAATAACACCAATTTTTGGGCATTTTTTGCCCTAGAGACTGCGAAGGACCAAAAATATTTTGATGCTATAAGAGAAGTTGTTAATCAATTTGGATGGTAACACTAGATTTTCACCCTAAACAAGAGATGTTATAAACAGAGAGGTTGTTCTAATACAGCGTGAAACCATCTAAAGCATTTCTTAGTAAACTCAAAACTCAATTTTTCGTTAAGTTTGAACAAGAGAACGGGAAATTAAAATAATTAGTCAACGTTTTTTTGAATGTTGAAACCATTCTATGTGAAAATCACCACGCTTGCATTGGCACCACTTGTTTTGGTGTAGGCACCTGTTTAATGTGCGAGGCCATTAGGCTACATTTTACGTATTGGTTCTATTTTCAGTCTAAAACTATGTTATCGGAATGTGGTTCACGTTCCACCATATCTGCCGGATTTCATTCCTAACGATATTTTGTGAAAATAAGTTAGACAATTTTTTTATAGTCAGGATTGTTTATTGGAAGTTGTTAGTACTGTGGCGGGATTACCTAAATTGGAAGTACATCCTGAAACATTGAAGGCCATAGACATAATTTAGTTTGAGTTTGATAAATAAAATTAGTTTCATACCAGTTGAACGATGGAAAAGAGTCTAAAAACGTTGTGAGCTAGTTATATAACAAATGCCTGTTTTCCCATTTTTGGAAATTTTAAGGATGAATTTGTTTATATTAATGTAGGCTACACATAGAGCTCGATGGTGGATGAATAGTTTCAAGATTGCAAGGACACAGTCCCCTATTGTTACTAATTGTTTCAATGGTTGATTTTGTAGATATTACCACACTTGCAACCCCAAATGGAGGTTCAAATCGGCAATATTAAACTCATACAATTGGCCATTTTTGTGCATAAGCATTTCTTTCATTTCACATTCTCCTGACAGTAACAGAGAATAATCAAAAGTTTTTAAGAGAGTACCACTTTTATATCAGTGATGATCGTACGCATTCTCTGATTTGTGCAGGGTGTTCCAGTTTAGATTTATGGAAGCTTGTCTGATAGCCATTCACTTGAAACAACATTATTATGGTCATATAATTTGCGTGTCTCAGTTGAAGAAAGCACAAATGGTTTATTTGTATGAGAAGACTGCATGTCAAGATGGGTGTGCAACATATTTAGTAGTTTCACTAAGGCTGGACTGGAAACGGGAGCATGACGGTTCATGGGGCATGTGGTGAAAAGAGCTCTTGCAAAGAGAAGAGTTAAGTAAAAGATGGTGCAACTTAGAGATGCAAAAAGCATAGTGGAATGTGTCTTGACAACATGGCCCAAGGTTTTCTCAAGAAATTCCATAGTTCGTAGATATTTTTGGTTGATAGAGAACAACAAATTGCTAACTACAAGGATTGTATGATACCACTGTC